>JANTOP010026149.1:0-12386 GCA_027564815.1 Symmerus nobilis | reverse complement strand
CCTTAATTCGCTGATCTCAAACAAACTGTCTTAAAACAAACAAGGAAAATGTTATCGTATAGATTATGTTTGTCGGGGAAAAGTTTTCACTTAAACCTGCATCCCGTCCACTGGATAATAATAATATTAATAATAATAAAATAAACAGAGGTTAACACTCTTGGAGAACGGTAAGTTGGTGGCAGGTCCCGGTGAAAAAAACAATAAAAATTATATATGAAAAAGGTGAGTCGTTACAAAATGGTAACAACCCCATTTACCCTTCATATTTCCTTTTTCATAGAACATAAATTATTAAATTTGATAAATTTTTAACTCGAACTTTTCATTTTGTATAATAATGGGAACATTCATTGTGTCGATTTTAAAAACTCTTAAACTGGAAATATATGGAGAGGAAAAATATGAGACACTAAAAGTTCCAACCCAATCTACTATTATATCACGTTTGGAGGTGAATTTTAACAACCCTACTTCTAAATTAACTTAATTTTCATCCAACAACTTGTTCCGTTTGATTTAATTGTTTCATAATGACGATGATGGAAAGTTTTCCTATAGTTTTTATTTCGGTTTGTTAACCCACAATTTGACGAATAAATA
Organism: Symmerus nobilis; assembly: GCA_027564815.1. NCBI lineage: Eukaryota > Metazoa > Arthropoda > Insecta > Diptera > Mycetophilidae > Symmerus > Symmerus nobilis. The sequence goes on along the minus strand of JANTOP010026149.1, from coordinate 11,783 downwards.
TAGGGTTCAACTGAAGTAATATGACGTTTGGTTAAATTTTGCATCAACTAAATCTAGAATGCCCAGCGCCTAACACGACGGGTATTTTCTTACCCCCATATGAAAATAATTTAAATTGAAATAAAAACCGCAAGAAGCAAATCGTAAAAATAATTCTTCTTCTTCTGCGTTCGCTTATATTAAACCATCGCTAATAATTTTAGGCCGTGTGTTTGTTATTTTTGATATTTCGACTATAAATTTCATGAATAAATCTTGCTAGAAAAATATCTAAACCCTCAAATTTTGGTGCGAGTTTTAATAGACGAAATATTAAAAATATTTAATTTTCAGAGTAAATATTTGGATAAATCAAATAATCAAGCTTCAGCTGTAGTCCTAAACTCAATAAACCGAAATGTGATTTCTTGGCTAATGAAAAATTCTACATATAATTTGTATGATCTAGATAATTATAGATTTATCAATTCCACGGTTAATAGTACATTCTTATTAAATAGCCAAGACGCTATCAGCAAAAAATTTAATTACGAGGAAAAATCCGTATTTGTGAATTTAATGTAATAAATGGTCCCAAAAATAAATGATCATTTATTGAAGTTATTAAAAAAATACTACTTTGCTAGATAACCCTTTACGATTTTTATCTCTTTACCTCTATTAAACCATCCCTTAAATGTGCTGTAAGTGAAATTTGAAATTTCCCGGTAAATTATAACCGATTTTCGGAAAAGTGGTGTTTTGAATAACCACGCCCTCTTCAACCCTTACCAAAATTCGGGGATTTATTGTCTTTTAATTTTGATAAAACAATTTATTTATCTGATGATTAGAAAACAATACTGCGTTATTACATTTTCAATGTCCGGAAGAAAATCCGTGGAAATTTAGTTCGTAAAGTAAAGAAAATTACAAGGGAAATTCACACTTTTTATTTGATTAATTAAATTCTAATTAAATCTGAAGTTTTATGACAGAAGTTTAAAGAAAGCTTTTAGTTTGAGATATTTTTTTTTTAAGCGAAATAATTAAATTTAATTGAAATTTGAAGTTTTCCCAAAAAAGCTTTTGGAAAATTTGAAAGCTCAAAGAAAGCTTTAAGCATGGGATGTAATTTTATACATATAGAAATCTATTTGTCTACCAAATATTTCATTGGAACGAAATTTTAAATTTTTTCTAAGAAGCTCAATTAAAGTCACCAAAATTCATTGAGAGCTTTCCATACGAATTTAATTTTTATTTATTCTGAATCTACTTTTCATTCGATTACTGAAATTTTAATCAAATCGGAAATTCGCCCCCCCCCCCCCAATATTCTTTTCAAAATCGGAAAAGCTCAAAGAAAGCTTAGGTTTGGAATTTTATTTTATACGTTTTGCAACATATTTTTCTGCCGAATAATTTTACTGAAACCATATGTCATGTTTATTCAGAAAAGCTTTATTATAGTTGCTAAAGTTTACTGAGAGCTTTTAATACAAGTTTTATTATATTTGTTTGGAATCAACTTCTCATCCGATTAATGAATTTTGAATCGAATTTGAAGTTTTCCTCAAAAAGCTTTGGAAAAATTTGAAGCTCACAAAGAAAACTTTATGTTTCAGATGTAACTTTATTCCAGATTTGAAAAATACAAATTTGCATTTGAATTTAAAGAAAATGAAGGAAATTATAAAAATAGGCCGTCAAATAATTTTTATTGCTTTTTCATTTTATGGCTTAAAGAATTATGACAAAGCAAAATAAGATTTAAGTTAGAATTAAAAGGAAATGAAGAAAATGACCAATATAAATCATAAAAGTGGACATAAAAACTTGCTTTTTAATATTTATTTTTACATTAACCAGGAATAATTTCAAAATATTGTTTTTTACCCTTAAAATAATTTTACGTGAGCACCCCTGAACAACAAAATTCGCGCGGATTGTATAATACAATATATAAGTGATCAGGGATTAATTTTTTGAAAAGTCGGCTGCAAATCCAATCAAAAATGTTGACGTTTATTTCATGAAATTTTAATTCGAAAGGCAAATGAATAATTGCCCTTTTCTGAATTTTTTTCGATCAACTGTACCACGACTAACATTTTTGTGCAATAAAATTTCAAAAACCTTCAATTTCGAAACCTTGAATTTCATGATTTTGCTGTTATATTTCAAATATCCGATTACTTATTCTCGAAATTCGATTTTTTAAATACTTTTTCTGAAATTGAGAAGCTACAATATTTAACTTAAAAATTTGCCAAAATCAACCAATAATAAATTTCCTTTCCAAAAAAAATTTTCCTTCAGTAATTTTCACACAAAAGTCTCACTCAGGTAATAATTGCCATAGAAAAGACATAAATGAGACTCGAATATTTTAGTGAACATTTCACAATTTCATGAAAATTGTAAAATTTGATAAAATATCAAATAATCAATGTTCAACGACAATGTGAAATATCAGCACTCTCGAATTTACCATTTTACTTCAATTTCTCGGTTTTCATCAATTTTTCGTAATTTTATTAAATCCTTAGAAACTTTCAGGGCAGCTAAGGTCAACTATTTAAATAATTTAATAGAAATATTTTTTTCTTGGCAGCTGTGGTCAAGAGTTAGAAAGTTTAGTTGAATTTTCCACCCAATGTTAAGAAATATTTTTTTCTGGGCATCTGAGGTTAAAAATTTAGAAAATTTGGTTGAATTTTCAACCAAGTGTTAAGGAATATTTTTTTCTGGGCAGCTAGGGACAATTATTTAAAAAATTTACTAATAGAAATATTTTTTTTTGGGCAGCTGAGGTCAAGAATTTAGAATATCTGGGCACCTGAACTCAAGAATTTAGAAAATTTAGTTGAATTTTCCACCCGATGTTAAGAAATATTTTTTTCTGGGCACCTGAGTTCAAGAATTTAGAAAATTTAGTTGAATTTTTCACCTAATGTTCAGAAATATTTTATTCTGGGCACCTGAGCTCAAGAATTTAGAAAATTTACTTGAATTTTCCACCCAATGTTAAGAAATATTTTTTCTGGGCAGCAGGCACATATTTCCACTCGGAAAAAATCAATCTTTCAATGTTATTTCCTCACAAGTTTCTCTAAAGGAATATTTTGCCCCAAAGCAAAAAAAAATTTCTAAAAAATCTCAAAAAATTTTGAAAATTCAAAAATTCTGTCAAATTAAAATTTTATGAAAATTGGAACAATGCAATAAAAACAGAAAATTCATGAAAATTTCTTGAAGATCGGAATTCGTGCGAGCGTCAAAAAAATCAGGTTTCTCCGAAATTGGACCTTTCAATTTCCCCAATTTAATGAATTTTTCATAAAAATTCCTCATTTTCATGAATTTCTCGAATTCCATGAAATTTTCCAGACTTTCCCCGAATACATTTGAGTTTTTGAATTTACATTTGTCCGATTTTCATGAAATTTACTAAATTTTGCGCATAATTTTCTGTTCCTTATAAAATTTCAAGTGTTAAAACGTTCAAGAAATATTTGACAATCGTGAAATCAAATTTCCTTAAATGTTTCTATTTTAATAAAAAAAATTTAAATATACGGAAACATTTGGAAATACAGAAAAATTGTCTATTTTCCTCAGATGTCTCGAATTTTATTTCTTATAAATAATTTACATTCTTTGACTTGATGTCGTATAATTTTAAACGCTCCCTTTTATTTTATATATACAAGGGGGACATCGGTATACTAGTCGCCTTCCGGTTGTATTACTAAAGGTGAGAAAAATGGTTTATTAATATAGGCCGGAAAAGTTATGGAAATTGTAACAAGCAGGGATAAAACAAGGAATAGGGATTTAGAGAGATTGGTGTTTGAAAAATCACTACAAGTTATATATGACTATTTTACAAGCACCCACCGTATACCGAAATGAAGGAAAACATCTCGGAAACATTTTCCACATCAACATTTTGTTTGTACAATAAATTAATTTTGTTCGCCACCAGAAAACAACAGAATGTACATTTTCAAATTGGAACCCCAACAAAACATGGAACGAATTATATTAAAATATAATTTTTTACCTAATTAACAATGTTGTTAAACATGAAATTTTTGTTTGTTTTTTGGTCGTCGAACAAGATTGTTAAGTATACGCGTCGGTGGGTGTTGAATGGTTTGATTACAGAAGAAATAGGGAAACGTTCTAAATGTTTACTTCTAAATTATCGATTCATGATGTTTCATTTAATTTTTTCGAAATTCGTTAACTTAACAGATCTTAAGATAATTTATGAAAAAGAAAAAACCTGTAAATTGATTGTTTATTATTCAGAATGACATAATTTATTTAATAAAAAATTTTTTCTTTATTTTTTAATTTTATCTCAAATGACACATGTTACACCAGTACCGGTTCTTGGCAATTTTAGCGAGGAAGAATTTGGTATCGGTAATACAATGCATCAGGAAACATTGGAACATCCCCTGCAGCGAGATGAAGTACAAACAATATCAAATACAAGGGGAGACCGTAATCATATCCCACCGAGTATGTTATTTTCTTTAGTAATATTTTAAATTGAAATAATTTCTGCAATAAAATTGAGAATTTATGGAATAAAAAAAAATTTGCGGTCGCATGTTGTGATTGTATTTTTATTTTTTTGTATCCAAAAAGCGGTACAACAATAATTTAATTGGTTCAACATTATTGTTGAATGATAAAAAAAAATTAAATTAATTGTCACGTAAAATTAAACGATTTTTCTTCTCTTCTGTGGCCTCTGGTATAGTTATATCACCAAAACCAATCGATCATCAGGAGCCGGAAGAGCAGAATTTCGTTGGTGTTATTATTGCTGTTCTGACAACAATTATTTTACTGTTAATTGCCGTGATCATGTTTATAGTAGCTCGTAACCGCAGGGCTAAACGCACCGAGTGTCGAACAACGTTATCACATCACACATTTAGTCATCATCCAAATAGTTTGGGCATCAGCGATAAACGATTAATGAATAGCTTAAAGGTAGTAATATTTTTTTTAATTCGTTAAAAAATTTATTAGGGAATGAAAATTTGAAAATAAATTTTTTTTCATCTCTCTGAATTTTTTCAAAAAAAAATGTTTCGAGAATTTAGTTGGAAAAAATTCCTTAAAAAATATATTAAAAAGCTTGGAGCAATGTTCGATAAATTATTTTATTATTCATAAGGAGGGAATAACCGGCTTGATTTAGCTTCTAAAATCCATCTCAAGATAATCATCGACTTTAGTCGAACGGAAGATTGAACGCATACAGATGGAGGGAGATCCATTTGAATCGATTGAGTCGATTCATTTAATTAATTTAAAGAAAAATAAAACAATTATTAATTTATATTTAATTTCTTTTATTTAATATTTACTGCCTTTCAGGAAATTTTACACTTAATTGAAATATGAATGAAACATTTGACCCGACAATCAGCTTGCATCTCGATCTTTTCTGCCCTACATTTCAATGATTTTATCATTAGACATTTCTTGGTAGGATATTTATTAATTTAAAAGTTTTCTTTTGGACTTTTCGTTATTCGAATTCTTCCATTAGACCAACGGTCGGCAACCTTTCTAGGCTGCGGGTCAAAACCAACCAAACAAACAGTCTTTTTTGGTGAATATGATGCCCCCCAAATCCTAGCCTGCTTAAATGCGGGATAAAATTATTAAAGTGGAGCAGTAGCGTGCGGTGAAAACGGTGGCGGTGAAAAAATGTAAAAACGCAGAAAGTTGCTTTAAGAGTTAGGTAAAAATACAAAAATTAAATATTTTGGAATAGTTGAAATTTATCTAAAAGAAAAATCAAAAATTCATAGGGCTCGTACCGACAAATTTGAATATCGGGCATCGCAACATTTGATCCGGATTTCCCAATTATTTTCTTCGGATCCAGAAAAATATAATGATGCAAGTAGCTTTTAAATTAATTGAGGAAAAATACAAAAATATCAAATCTAAACATTTCGTTCAAAAGCTCTGCAAAAACTTAAAAGCTCACAGAAAGCTTAATTTTCCGAACCTAATTTTTTACGTTGAAAATTCTATTTTCTATCCAAATACAGATCCTTTAACGAAATTTCAATTTCTTCCAAAATAAAGCTTTTAAAACCTCGAAAGCTCATTGAAAGCTTAAAATTAAAATGTTATTTTAAATAATTTAGAATCGAATTTTTATCGGATTCATTAATATTAAATGGAATATGGAATTTTGGCAGAAAGTTTATTCAAGCTATTAAAAGCACAACGAAAGCTTAAATTTTCGAATTGAATTTTTAACGTTTAAAAATCTATTTTCTATCCAAATATGATCCTTTAACAAAATTTCAAATTTTCCCAAAAAAATGCAGCAAAAGCTTCGAAAGCTCTGCGCATTAGATTCTACGCGAGAAAAATTCTAGAAAATTTTAAATGAAAAAATTTGAATATTGCCTAATCAGAAATCGGAATTTAATTAAAAAAAATCGAAATTCGAAAAATTTGATGAATTTTCTAAACGATTAAATGGAAAATTTCAGGGAATTAGGAAAGAAAATTTGAATTTAAAGTATTGAGTATTCGGATTGAGAAAACTAAAAATTCTAAATAATTCTTTTGGGGAAATATGAATAGTAAAAAATTACCGTAACCAAACACAATAAAGTAAAAAATTCACAAAAAACACGAGTCAAAGTAGGAAAATATCAGCAATTCAAAAAAAAGTTGAGAAAAGTAAGGAAAAATTATAGACAATTGAGAAAAATCGTTAGGGCTGCTAAAATTCTAATGGCCTGCTAATCTAGAAAAATTAGACATAATCCCCTGAATTCCCATAATATTAGGAGTTCAGAATTTTTCACAGCTTTTTATGAGAACTTATTGAAAAAAGATGGACAAAGTCAGGGAAATAGAAAGTGAAATTTATGAAAAAATTCTAATAAAAAGGGTCAGTAAAAGCGAATATCGATAAAAGTTAGGAAAGAATAAAAAAAAATGCAGGTTTTCAAAAAATCCAGACGATTGGAGAAGAAATCAGTATAAAAATTGGGAAACTTTCTTCAACTTAACTTCTGATTTTCTTGAAACTTTCGAATTTTTATTAAATTTTTCTTCTTTCAAAGAAACAATTTTTTTTAAATTTTCTAATTTCGTGCTTAAGTTTTCCTATTTCTATACAATTTTCATGAGTTACAAAAGGGTCAAACCCCCTAAGTCACCGTAATGAATTCATATATACTCGATATTGATATTGACCATTAAAAATCTTTGGCGCAAGTAGGGCCATCGGCAAATGTAGGTTGTAATCTAACCATTCCATATTATTCGTAAAATTGATGAAACTGTTCAGTATTATTTATTGCCTTAAATTAACGTTGTCATAAATAACTGATTAATGAGAAACGTTTCATCTCTCATCCATATAATCATTCAATCAACATTTCGAATAAAAAAAAAATGTTGCTAATCAGTGGTCAACAGTACAGAGAAGGTTATCGATTAACTTAATAGGTAGGTCATGGCTTACCCGGAAACCGGTATATTACAACATCTAAGATTTGATTGATTACAAATCATGACAAGTCTCTCATTAAAAATGATTCATAAAATGAAACTGTTGACCGAATGTTTAAGCAATAAATGAATAAATCTTTCTTTTCTATTGATTATATATTTTATATACAAAGAGAAGCCAATCCTTTTATTTATGAAATAATCAAATCAAGTGTGGGAAGGTTAATAGTAATCAATTCAAATTTATCTCTAATTTCATAAAATTTTTTTTCCTTCTTCATCTCTCGGTTAATAGGTGTCAATGGATGATAATGAATCGATTGATAAAAGTAGCCTGTATCATGAGCCATTCAATGTAAATAATATGTACACAAGTGCCGCTAGTGGATGTTCATTAAATGATATGCAACGTCATCATGTCACCCCAGACTATACAGGTAATTGATTGAATATTATTTATCATTTTTATTTTTGAGCCGTCGTAGATTAGATATTTAATTAAATGGGGAATATCTGACAATATGAATTGTAAGATGAAGATTTATTATTGATTTCAACGTTTTTAAGAAGTTATATGGTAAATTGATTAGTTCTTGTTTAGTAAATGATCTTATAATAAAAATTTCACTCAAACAATTTGACAAAAAGATGAATATGTTTTATTTAAAAATTCATAAAAAAAATTAAATTTCAAAAAAAAATCGGTAAAAAAATTTTCACTCAAAACTTAAAAAATTTTGCAAATAAATTCAGTAAAATGTTGCTGGAAAAATTTCTACTTAATTAAGTTTACTACAAAAATATTTTATGCAAGGAGAAATTTCGCTGCAAATTAAATATATTGGTCAAAAGTAAGTATACTCAAAAATTTCAGAAAAAAACTTAATATCTAAAATGTACAACAAAATTGTTTTTCAAAATAAACTCACTTCAATATAAATTTCTATAATTTGTTTAAATTTACAAAGAATTTTCCGTCTACAAAATAAAATTTTTTAAGGAAAATTTTACTCTTTACCTTCCTTTCTTCAATTCTCCTATTATTCGGTTTCAACAAAGATTCAACCTGAAATATTATCTCGAAGTTAATTTAACTCTGGAATTTAGAGCCGAATTCAAATGATGAAGAGGATGAGTTTTGAATAAATATATGTCATCACGTCCCATTAGAAAATTATGTTAAACAGATTTGGAAAAATTATAAGCATTTTGAATTTTTGGATCTGATCTTTTATTATAAATTTTTCGTTTAAACCTACCTCTCTGGCAAATCGACACCGCTTCCAATTACCCCTTCAATTTTAAACCAATTTTACCATATATTGCTCAAAGAGGAATCACTACGTTACGTTTTGGAATTCATTCCAAAATAATAATATGTCACGAATATGTCCCACACAAATTTGAGAATAAATTTGTAAAATTGCATGGCTAAGTTAGAGAATTTATCAGATAACATTTCATACGTTTCATTTCGGGATATTTTTGGAATCTCTTTTTTCGAGTTATATGGCGACAAACATTTCTTTTTTTAATATCGACATATCACCTCTCTATCACCGATATCCCTACAAGAAGAATAATTAATATGGCAGCCAGTAGTGGCGCCATCTATTGCCGTATTGAAAGGAAATTTATCTATTTTTTCAACGAGCTTTAAATCAAGCATTAACGTCGAGAAGTATATGAGATAAGGGGTAAGATTTTTAAATCTATAAAATAAAATTGTGCTGCCTCATATTTCGAAAATAAGGGATTTTGGACCATACCACTTTTCATATTCCATCATCATACCGATGGTTGACCCTGCAGGAACCAATCACCCTGTATATTGACTATACAAATAAATTAAATTTAGTTCGGGCTCTATTGAGTTCGACTCAAAATCTATCGTCAAATACAGTACGTCAATTTTAAATTTCTACATTTAAGAGAACTCATTAAGGGGAGATATACATCTAGCATTGTTGAAAAATCAACGTTATAATTTTTACATTTTCTTGAAGCTTGATTTTCTAGAAATTTTTTTATCATTTTTTAATCATTGATGTATGATCTTCTATATAAATTGAAAAATTTCAGAATTTACTTATTGACAAATTGTCAAAGGCGGTTTTCTCAAAACCACGTTTTTCAAATCGGAGGATTTCTTACTTTTTTTACCTAGTTTTTTTATAGGCAAAATAAGAACCAATTTGGTTCTTGTATTTCAAATGATTTTTGAAGAAACGCCAAAATGGGCGTTTTATGGATTTTCTCGGCGCTCCGAAAAAAAATACCAAGAATTTTGGAATTTTTTAATAAAATAAAATAAAAGTATTTCTGATTTCTAAATGTGTATTCTGTTAGATAGAAAAACGCCCGATCCGATATTTCAAATAGTTTTCCTTAAAAAAATTCCCAAAAAAAACTTTATTTTCGGCTCCTAGATGTCTCTCCTTAAATTTATGATATTTTTAGGAACAAATTGATTTACACGAATGACCAAATTAACCACCAATTCTTAATATCAATCATTTACGTCATTTTAAAAATAAAACTTGTGGGATAACCGATTAAAATTTTTATGTAATTAGATCACCCTAAATGATTCTGCTTCGAAATATAAAAGTTTTAATGTTTCCGGGAAGTTCAGGCATTTTTCAGAAAAGTATACATTTTCTTTTCTTATATCTTTTCCCTTATAAACCTCCATCAAAATTCGAGAGTTAAATTTTTTCAAAAATGTCTCTTAACAAGATTTATTCAGTAATTGTAAAGAACAATTCGGAATGTTTAGACTTCCCCAGTTCCGAAGAAAATTTCTTTAGCTTTTTAGCTTTAAATTTTATAGCTTTTCTTCGAGACTGTCAACGAATATATAAAATCATGGATCGATTGGATGACTTGTTAACTTTGAAAACCACATTTTTGGTTGTGGATTTTCCAAATTTAATAGAATTAATATTTAAATAAATTACAATAAATATGCCAAATACTTTCGGTTTTCTTCATTTAATTTCATGATTTATTTGTAATGGAATATCTGAAAATAATGTCTATTTGTGATTGCGATATTTGTAATTTCATATGAAATTTGCTTAATTTGTAAATTCATTCATTTGAATTTTCACAAACGACAACACTATGGATTTGACAGATAGGTCAATATTTTGTTAAGCTCATTAAATTCCACACATGGCGATATCGACCGCACGCCACTGTATTTTGGGAAATATATAGAAATAAAGTTCAGATACAATTTTACGTAAAAGTAATAATAATTGAAAATAATCTTTTCAAATTTTGATCATTTTGATCCAATTTAATAGAACTAAAAAGAAATTCCACTCTTCGGAATGCTTGAAATGGCAGACTTCAAATTTTTAAGATGATTAGCATATTGAGCGAAGAACTCAGGAAAATTGTCGATAAGCTGAATTCCCAATAATTACCGATAAAGTCAAGATCTTTATCGAGAAATTATTTATGTTCCAGGAATCAGTTTTGAAAGTAAATTTATGAAAAATATAGAAAATTGTCGTAAATATATGGGACAAATATTAATATTCCAGGAGCATTTCATAGAGCCAAGATTATCATTCGATATGGTAGCAGCCCTCGACTATAAGTTAGCACAGAAAATGAAGCAAAACGTATTGAAATAAATGAAAAGATATTATTGGACGGGATCTTTCAGATTTTTTATCGAAAAATAGCCAACAGTTACTCATTAGCGTGAATATACCGCTAGATTTTCTCACATTTCTGCCAAGTCAACTTTAGGTGGCTTATGATGCAGACTAAAGAGGTATCGCTTTAATTTCATTTTTCAATGGTTCACTACCCAACGATTGATATGTATCAAAAAAAGTAGCAGAAACCAAATAAGTATAATTTAGACAGAGTACTGATGTTAGAGTATTGAAAAAGCCATTAATTATATTTTAATAATTTGAATTAAAATGTGTAAATAATTGAATTAATTTTTTAAATTAATTTATTATTTGAGTATAAAGTCATATACCTCATTGAGCCCCAGAATTAAAGTTCGAAGAGCGACCTGTAGATTTCCAGAAATTTACCTAATTTTTCTGAAATTTACCACATTTTAGTTTAGCTTTATGGAAAAATGAAAAAAAAATTGGAGGCTGAACTATTAGAAATCCAAAAAAATAGAAATAATGGCACCCTAATCTACCTAATCTAAACCTCTTCCATGGCATAATAGGTATGACGCCCGCTTTGGAATGAGGGAGGTTTGCAGGCTCGAGGTTCGAACCCAGGTGCCGACATCACAAAAAATT
>JANTOP010026138.1:0-12386 GCA_027564815.1 Symmerus nobilis | reverse complement strand
GGTACCAAAATTGAAGTTTAATGAACTAAACACAAAAGTGCGCTCTAGCAGTGTATTAATGACATGAAAACAAGTCAGAAATATTGCCAAACTTTAACCTCAATTATCTCAAAACTATCATTTATCAACTATAAAATTCAAAACGCCATAACTTCGCCAAATTAATACATTTTTGAGAGATTTTTTCTGCGTTCTCTTCAGAATTTTCCTTTCATCAAAATCAATTTTACCTCTGGCAAGATAAGGTCTAGTTAGAGTTAGAGTTAGATTTTATTTTACTTAATTTGATGTTTACATATTTTACAAAAGGCTTGAGTATAAGGCTTGAGTATGTATGTATAAGAAAATATAATTAATTAATTATAATAATGTAATAAAAAAATATAATAAAAATTATAACATTTAACAAGACCTTTTTGGGCCAATCTTATAAAATTGGAGTTTATTTTTTAAATGCTGCATCTCAGTGAGATGCTGATAAGCGATATTTCTGCTTCGCCAACTTCGTTTGTGCCAAACATTTTAATAAAGCAGCTCTCTCAATCCTGTTAGTTTTAAAGAATTATACGAAGTAGACTTATGCGACACCTGATTCTCTTTCATCTCTATAAACTCCAATTCCCCAGCTGCTTTTTCAAAATATGCCATTGTAGATTTAAAGCTTTTAAAATCTTCAAAACTAATGCTTGAAATCGGCTTGCAGTTCTTCTAATTTTATTTTAAGATTTATCTAAAATTAAATTATTTTTACTTTTACTCATGAAAAATAATTAACCATTGGACAAAATCCGAAGTTTAATGGCGAAATGCCATAATATTTGCAAGGAACATTAAGTCAGAAAGCCAAGTTTCATTTTCTAATTCTGGGTATTTTCTCTCTTTTTATTTGTAAATAGTATGACAGTATTTAAGTTCCACAAAACGGCTCCAAACATTGTAAGTTGACAGCTATCTTAAAACATACCATAAGGAGGATATCGCCATTTACTCGTAACTCTTCCAAAAAGTTCTTAAATTGACCATGTGTTTAAGCATTTGTTGTAATTAAATTTAAGGGGTCACTTCTAGTTTGGGATCGGCACATCAAAATGCACCAATTTCGCATGAGTAACAACATACATATTTCAAAGTTGTTGAAATATTTTTTGTTTTTAAAAATATTGAATAACAAGGGAATGGCAGTTCTTTTCGTAGAATATCTTCTTTTTTTAGAGGACTTGCGGTGGCCACGATATCTTACAGATTGGGTTAATATATTGTATTGTTAACGGCCTGAACGAAAGATTTTGCGAAATTTTTATTTTTGAAAAATTGACAACAATTTTACTGAAAATCATGTTTTTATTTCATTTCATCCTAAATATTTACTAAAATCGTAAAAAAAATGTTTGAAAATGATGTCCATTTTCCCGATTCCAACCCTTTAATCTGCAAGCAATCTTCCACACATTTTCCAAGTGTTTCGTACTTCACGATGAGTCTTGATTGCTACCATCTCTCGTTCTTGATATCCCGAGCGCCCGCAACAACATTGTTATCTATCTTTTTTAATTAATCTCATTATATTATCTTTTATTAATCTGCTTTTAAAATTATCATTGCCAATTAATATAAATCTGTTAGATTTCAATTTTAATGGGCTCTGAGAACTACATTTGCCCACCTAGACAGTGAGAAATTTAAAAAAATAATGTTTATATTAGCTGATCCAATATACCTACTACAATTTGTCCAAACTTTAATTCGAAAATATCCAGTGCTCCAGTGCTATAGTAGGAGGAATGTTACGACCTCAGAGAAAGTAATAAATTCTAGTTTCTGAAAATGTGTCAGAAACTAACTCATTTTCAACTTTCGCCACCAAATCGATAAGGCGATCAGAACAATTTGTCAAATAAAATTAGGGTAAATAAAGGGAAGGTCGGGATTCTTCTAAATGAGACAATAAGATTCTGGGTTCATGAACATAAAACTAGGAGGTCCTACAAAACAGACAGCACACAGCTTAATTTCGGATATCCACATAGACCTATTTCCAATTTAATAGACATATTTTATTTTATTCTAAATTCGCTGTTGAAAGTAATATTTTGAAAGTTGAGGCGAAAGTTATTTAAGAAAAAAATGCGACAGATTTGCAGGTGGGATCAGCATCCTAAGTATGCATTTTTTTCTAAGTTTTAGGATAAATGAAACACGAACCAATTCTTTATTTATTTTTTTTCCAACAATTTTTTTTAGAAATTCATAATTTATATTAAAAATATCGAGTCACACTCATGCAAACAAAACCTTGGGTTACTTTTTATACAAAAATATTGAAAATCTTTTAACTACTCACATCTCCCTGCATATATATTGACAGGATATATTTAACGAAATTTAAAACCGTAAATCCATTGATATTTTTGACAAGTTATGGAATAATTTATAACAGAAGTACATAGATTGCCCGGGGGATAGTAAGGATAGAAATGGGATAGTAGAAAAGTTACATATTTATTCAGAGAAATACAAACAATTAATGTATTCGAAATACATGAAAATGTATAAAAGAATGGCTGGAATTTTTCATTTTCCATACTTGGTAATTGAGTGTCTTTAAAAGTCTGCGGTTTTTTGTTGGATGTTCATCTACTTAGATTCTTCGGAAGTTCTCCTTCTTAGAAAAGCAAATAATAAATAAAGAAAATACCTAAGGAAATATTTATTTATTGCTCATTTTAAGACCCCCGATTAATACACTGAATAAAAACAGTAAAAGGATGCGGGGTAAGAAGCAAAAACGGTGAGAAGGATTTTGATTCCCTTTGAAATTGTGACTCCATCTAGCATTAATTTAATTAATAATTAATTTTAATAATCTTTTTCTCTCGTTTCCACAACTCATAAATGATAAATCACAAACAATCAAAATTGAGCACGACATCCCTCAAACCATCTAACATAATAATAAAACCCATATTCATGTCCACTCTTATTGTCGTAAATAAGTTGATATCGCTCACGCTATACGATACGTATACGGCTCTAGAAACTATATTCAACAATGACTTTGTTAAAAAAAAAGAAGAAAAAAAAACAAGGGAAAACAACCCCATATGTTTTTCTCCTCCCGGTTGTACGTGCGTGTATATAACATATTTCAACTTATAATATACATGAATGGTATACAAAAAGATAGATCATGTATTTGTATATGTATACGCTGCGTGTGACCTTGACCCTCAAAAATTTTTATTCCTTTTTTCCTTTCAACAAAAAAAAAAGAAAGAAATAAAAACTCCACCCTACACTTCTAATATCGTAAATTCATGCGATTCTATTACGGTATTACGATATATATAGAACACAATTTTATGCCCAACGTATATTATATTGTGAAAATGCCATCCACTAACCACTTTCCCCCACAATCCCACCACTACGCCAGGCCGGTCTTTCCGTATATTCGTAATATTACATAATAATACCATATTTGTTTGGCAGAAGTTATGTGGTTGAGAAAGCTCTTTTTTGTCCCGATGTGGGGTATAGTTTGTAATGCGGCAAAGAAAATTTCGTATCATGCTTTCCCTATGTTAAGTTGTTCGAGATGGAACATTATATTGTATGTATGTTATATAAATCACTTATCTAAGCGTATTTTCTTTGTTTCGATGATAAGGGGACAATGTACAGCTTTAGGTAACCTTTAAAAAGAAAATATCGAATTGCGTAATTTGATTTGGAGAAAACGAAGTTTTCCAAAAATGTATACATGAAATCATTACTTTTTTATATACAGAAGCCAAACCGAAGTAAAAATTGAAATGAAAAATATCGTGGAAAACTTTTCCCTTATTTAGTTATAAGTCGGATTAAATAAGCTTCGAATTGTATATATTTTTCCCTCCTTTATTTACTTTATAAAATCTACGTGTATTTAATTAACATTGTATAATGATATATTGGATTCGGTATTATGTAGATATTAATAATGAGAATTATTTCCTACTATAGGATAATGCGGCTACAAGTTCCTGAAGCAAGCATATTTTTAAGTTTCAATAGGGAAATTTTATTTCTAATAATAATCCTATAGTCTATAATTCAGCCCACATCCGATCCAAATATGTCTTAAATAATTGATTAGAAAATGATAAATCAGTTACCATTATTTTTTTTTCTTGGTACCATTTCATGCCCACACATGGAAATTTCTGTCAAAAAAATGTATCTCAATCATCTTTAAATCCTTAAAGGTTGGAAAGAAAAATCTTATGTTGAAAAGGTGAAATAGAAGGGAGGAAGTAAAAAAAGGACATCGCTTTGAAATTTTTTCTTTTCCGATCGAAATGGGGATTAACCAAATGAAAATTGAATAAACAATTCGGATACCCACGCACCATTATTTCCTATTCACAGATGGACGGATGATGGGTTAAAATCAAAGGAAAATTAGAAGACAAAATATTATTAATAAGGATAATGACCTGATGAATGTCAGGATATATGGAATATTTTAATCAAATTTTCTTCTTATACCTAATTATGTTCAGTTCATTCTATCCGGACATTTTTTTTATTTCTATATTCATCCATTAACGGTTCAGATTTTCTGTAAAAATATCAAATTGGTATATCCAATTTTATCTAACTATACGTCACTGTTACGGTCGGAGCAAACATTAACCTTTTGCTATATTTGACGAAGAGATTTTTTTTATCTAGGTTGTTTGGGGTGAACGGAACGGAGCAACGGAAACATTTTTTTCTTGATTTTGGATATAATAATCATTGATATGGCAGGGCCTTTGCTAGGTACATAAGGATATAATGCCTAAAAAAAATTGTATATTAAATTTGTCATGGGATTTAGGAAAATGGTGCGTCCTTGGATTGTCATACCAGCCCACACACGCATAAACTTTGAACATGGAACATCCTACCAACAGTGAATCTTCCTTCCCTGGTAAATATTGATTAAAATAATATTTTAGGATGGTGTCCGTTCACCTGGCAACCGATTCTCAATTTTGATGTATTGTAATTATTATACAGTCATACTGCACGAAATTTTTTTAAAGGACATATTTGGAGAAAGTTCTGAAAGGAAAAAAATTGCATCGATTTACGGATCAATATTTTCTTAACATTTAGAAGGAAGTCATTTAGAATTCTCTTGATTTATGTGAATTTTAGAAAGATCAGAAGCTCTGAAAAATTAGAAAAATTCGAAAAACTTCATAAAATTTAAAAAATCCGGAAATTATAATCGCTCGAACGATCGTCGTTATTTAGTTATTCTAATTTTCATAAAATTTTCAACATATTCTTGAAATGTTCGAATTTTTTTAGTTATCTGATTTTCCCGAATTTTGTCTATATAAGAAAAGCTTTACATTTCCGCAATACCTTAACCTCTGTTCTAGTTTCTATAGCTTTACATAATCTGACACAGTTAGCTTTTATTAAATGTTTCAGTAAATCGTAGTGAAAGTCTGGCCACACGTTTTGGGATATTTATTTGCGGAAAAAGTTCCTGTATTATTGTCGTTCAAAATCGGTATCGAATTTAATGAGAAAAAGTTGTTAACATAATTTACTTGTTGCCGTACGAAACTTTTCCTAAATATAAATAATGTATTTGAATTAGAAAACAGAATATACGGAAAAGTTATTAACTAACTTCTAACCAATATTGAAATTGAGTATTTTCAATTTTCCTTATATATACGAACGAGTACTATATGGAAAAAATGCAGTTTCCGGTTTATAGTAAATTACCGATCGAATCAAATTAGTGTCAAACTCAATATCCCATTAAGATGAAATGAAAAACCACAGCAAACATTTTCATTATACGGAAAAATAGATTCGAAATAGATACAAGAGATATAACACGTTTATCTGCACCGATATGGTTGTTAAAAAAATATTGAGACTTTTTTCTTGAAATAATTTAATTTGCCAATTATTGTATTTGAGCGACATTTTAGAAAATCGATGAATCTCTTAAATGCTTCAAAATCAATTGAACTCCCAATTGTACTAGGTGGATCAAAATGTCTGGAATAATCCTAAGAGATGGCGTTAGTATGCACTAATGTGAACCATTCATAAAAAGCTTCATCCTTCATTAGACGTCTGTCAAAATTTCAGCCATTTTTGTTTACGCACTTACAAGTTACAGCAGTGAGAAACAACCAACCTCCGTGTTTTTTTTTTTAATTTAATGGAAAATTCTGAGTTTGGTGTTTTGATTAAACACTATTATTTACACAAGAAAGCGATAACCGAAACCAAAGTCAAACTAGTATTATCCGGACTCTGCACCGGACGATAAAGATGATTCAAAAGTGGTTTACTGACACAATCCATCACCGGTTTACCGATAAATTACTGATAATCATTTTCTAAAATTATTCTGAAGAGTAGACTGTGATCCATGTCTGAATGATTCCATAAATAGGCTACATTTCTGGGAACTTGACGTAAAAAAGAAGTAGAAAATTTAGGTTTGTGGTCAAATTCTGAAGTGTTTTACCCATGTTTTTTTTACGTTTGCAGCGCTGTAAAAAATACTTAAAATAAACTTTTTAGACATTTTCCTGGGTTTAATCATAAAACAGGTTCTCTACAAGTGACTTCAACACGCAATGCGTTTAAAATTTTTGTCAATGTTATATCTTATAATTTAATGCTGTTGTAGCTGTACCTTTAATGCGATTTCACTCAGAACTAGTTCGAATATCGAAAAGTCCTTTCAGGTGCATATTTTAGACCAGACCCTTCAAGGATTGCAAAAAGCCACAACATTTTCTTGTGATATTCGATCCAAATTTACCTAAAGACCACTGAAGTGAAAAAAAAAAACGGTAGACAAAAAAATGTCTACTTTTTCTTTTATTTAATGGATGGATGAGCGTAGTTTCTTGGGTTTTTATAATAATTTTTACCGAATTTACCGGTAATGATCGATATAAAATTATGCATTTTGATTCGGTAAATCGGTAAACCGGTAAACCGGTTAATCGGTATTACAATCCCTAACAAGCGCCGATGACGCTGAACGATTTGGACACCCAAAAGACGTCAGTACACCAGAAAACGTCGAAAAAATCCATGATATTATGTTGAACGACCACAAAGTGAAATTGAGGGACCTAGCTGAAACCACAAAGATGTCGTTTGGTAGTGTGTTCAATATCATACATGGCATTTTGGTATGAAGAAACTCTGCGCCCAATGGGTGCCGCGTTTGTTAACAGTGGACGCCAATTCACGAACGACAATTCACGCCAATTCTCTAAATCACGCCTGCTCATTCATCGTTAGTTGCGTAAGCAAAATTGTACGAAATCGGGTTTGAACTGGCTACTGTGTTCGCCAGACCCGGCCCCACCGACTTCTATCTGTTTCCAAACCTGAAGAGATGGTACATCGGTAAACGATTTTACTCAAATGACGAACTCATAGCTGAAACTGAGACCTATTTTGGGGAGCTTTCGAAGGACTACTTTATAGACGGGATAAAAGAGTTAGAAAATCATTATCCAACCGAATAAATGAAACCGAATTTGGCCAAAAAAATGTTTTCTTGTGTCACTTATTCCAAACTTTTTGATCCACCTAGTATATGGGTAATAAGGCGTTTAAGACATTTAACACATGTTTAACATATCAATAATGGGCTAGTTATTTAGACGCTATTAATTTAATAGTAAACGTAAATAGAAAAATTTTCCGAAAAAAAAACGAAAAAATAATGAATTGAATTTTCCTTTCACCAAATTTTCAATTTAAATTTTTTCGTTTTGGTAAACATTCTAATGACGCCTTAATTTCGATGGATTTACGAGTTTTTTGTATGTTTTAAATTTTGCTTTCAGGTTTGAAATTATGAAAGTATAAACACCGCAGGCCAGGCTATTAATTTTCAAAAAGTAGAAAAATAGTTTAGATTTTAAATTAATTAAAGACCCCGACTAATTCTCGGATTGGTATAATTTTACATATCGTATCGGGGTCATGGACGGGGTTATGCTAATTTTAATTGCCCGTAATTGGGAATAACATAATGCAAGGATTTGGTGTTCCTATTTAAGATATACTTTTAATGCGAATCAATCACAATTTCATTAATCTGTCTACACTCAGCGTATAAAAATTGGCGGGCGGGCGGTATACATAAGAAATGAGTAAAAATACTCTAAAAAATATGTTTTTTTTTTTTAAATCCGAAAATAAAAATATTTAAATTAAATTTACGAGTAAAATAGTTTATTTTTAAAATCGTAAACACTTGTAAAGCGGTTTATACACCGCAAACCCCTGGACCGAATTTTTCTTCGAAATTATGATCGTTTATATAAAATAGATTCTTTCTGAATAGATGGATGATTTCATATATAGATTATCCTTATACTTATATAAATTATTCTATAAAATTTGATTGTTGATTTTGATTTATAAATTATTTATTTAAACAACTATAATTACACGTTTAAAGATAATAATTGATTGGAAATATCGATGTTTGATATGTGTCAGCTGGGCCGATAAAATTCCAATTTTTCAATTTATTTTTATATTGAAAATTAAATATTGATTTTCATAAAAATAAAACTTATCCGATAAATCTAATAATAATATTTAAATTTAAAATGTAGCCTAAAGTAACCTTATTATGGTCGGGCAATTTGTTTACTTTGAAATAATTTCCTTATCAATTTTTTTAAAAGTGTTCTGCGCATAAAGCCAGTACGTTTGAATTTATGATAAAAATTAAATATAATATTTTGTTGTATTTGGTATTTTGAAAAAGTTGTCAATTTATAAACAATCTGGGTGTACGGCTTAAATGTTCAAGGATTGATAATCACTATGTGTTGGTCGGTGACCCGATACCGATAACCCCAATAATTTGTTACGAACGAATGGTCAAATGTGTGATATAAATTATTTTTTTTATTTTATTTAACTCTGAAAATAAATATTATCTTGAAACAATAATAATCAAAAATAAATATTTACCCGTGGACACGGAACGAAGAATCACGCTTAACATGCATGAATCATTCAAATTTTATTTTCCATGGGGTTTATATCATTTTGAATATTGAACCATTTGAATTTATTACAACAACAATTATCGAGAAATTCGACCCTCGAAAGAGGAATTAAATATTTATACTTAGGCAACTGAAATTATTATATTGTAAAATCGTAATTTTAAGAGAATTATTATTTTCATAAAAAAAAAATTCGTACATTTCCTAGAAAATGATAATGAATTCTGGGAACCGAATAAAATGTTATCAATTATATTTTTGATAGACTATTTGGCATCAAAATATAATTTATATCATTTTTATTGTGAAGGATTTCGTTCAAGTGGATCGTTAAATAAATTGCACAATTTATTGGAACATTTTCACGAGATATAAGATGAGATTTTCATACGGTACATAGTTATTTAGGTTCAATTAACTGATGGCTGGGTAATTGGTATAGAAGGGTCCAATTCAAAAGGATATTTCTTGAATTATGGGTAAAAGAAAAATCACAAAAGAGAAATGAACAAACTTTTCACCAGTGGAGTGGTATCATAATCCTCTTTGTTTGGCAAGTAACCCAACTTAAATACATCCCTACACTCATAATTATGGATCAATTAAAATGAGATGAAGTATAAAGTAACAGAAAAAAGTAAAGCCTTAAGCATACACTTCATTGAAAATAATAAACAAGGGTTAATGAAACCTGTACCAGAAAAAAAAATTGCCTAGGAAACAAGCGGTATAGGTAATATTTTCTTTGTTGTTTTTCCCAGAAAGATTTTCCATTTTCTCGCTTGGTAACACCGTTTTGGATTAGAAACAGTAGTAGGCTTCTGTTAGCTATTTTTCGAGGTAAAAGAAACATAAGAAATGTTATATTTAATTAATTAAATATTTTTCAACATATTTGTTGAGAAAAATAATAAACTTAAAGCCGATTATTAACAAGAAAATTATATATCAATTTTATAAATCAATATTGTTTATTAATAAAATTAAGCAGACACTTATATGTGTAAATCGACAGTTGGTGACAATAAATATCGGTAACTTGAGTATATAATTTACTTTTATATAAGAAATTATCAGTACGTGCGGTAATAACATCTCCCATAAGGCGTACAGAATTTAAGACCCCTTAACAAAATGTTACGGCCGAAAAAAAAATGTAAAGATGTACAAAGTTGCTTTGACATTTAAGTAAAAATAGAAAAATTAATTCGGAAAAGTTGAATCAGTCTGAGAAAAATCAAAAATTCGTATAGGCTCACACCGAAAAATTTGAATATCGAACATCATAACGTTTGATCCAGATATCTCAATAATTTTCGTCGGAGCCAATAAAATGTAATGTTGCAGAAAGTTTATAAATTAACCTTATTGTTTACGGTTTAAAATTAATTTTCTATACAAATAACGATCCTTTAACGAAATTTCAAATTTACCCCAAAAAAAAAGCTTCAAAAATCTCGAAAGCTCATTGAAAGCTTAAATTTATAATGTCGTTTCATATACTTTGAAATCGAATTTTTATTCGATTCATTAAATTTAGGTAAAATATGAGATTTTCGCTAAAAGCTTTCTCAGCCCATTGTAAGCTCAAAGAAAGCTCCACGTTTCGAACCTTATTTAAAAAAAAAAATCAGTCAAAAATCTTGAAAGCTCATTGAAAGCATAAATTTATGGAAAATTTCATGCCTATTGATGAACACCCTATAGGTTTATGTTATGTTACAATAGGTGTCATAAAGAGGAACTAGTAATTACGTTCGCAGTCTTTTCGTTCATATTATCATTAGTATGTAGTCGGAATGATATTATTTTGTTTGACTGTAAAAAATGTTCCTCCCGCAAACATCGTGCCAAATGTATAATATTTAACAGTAAACCACAAGAGCATGTGTTGTCACATTAATGTTCAATAATAATTTTTTTTTTTGGGTTTTTCATATTCAAACATATTAAATTAAAATAAAAGATGAAAATATTAAATTAAAACTGCAAACATGTTTTTTAACCATATATTCAATAAATTATTTATGAACACACGTATGTATGCGTATTTTGTATTTCTATAAAAAGATAAGGAAAGGAAAACCATTAAAATTTAAAATTATATTTAAAGAATACAAAAAAAAGTGAATAAAAAACAACACAACCGTCATAATTCTTGTTTAATTAAAGCTGTGTTAACATTTTGTATACACAGAGTGTACGAAAATTTACTATATGATGCGAGTTATAAAATATAAAATCGTATGTAGCTATAGCTATAACTATAGCTTTACAACTTTGTTGTAAAGTATTTTACGATGAGGTTTAGCCCGGTGGGTCGCGACAAGGTCGTTTCATTTTACTATGTATTAATTTGGTATATAATTTAATTATAAATGAATATTATGTATGGTTTGGATATTATAAATAAAATAGTAAAACATCAGATTATGAAAGTTTTTATATCATTAAATACATAATTTTTTTTACTTACAATTAATCGGCCGACAGCGAAGATATCGTTTTTTCCGGATGATAAAACTTGGTGTAACTGCAATGAAATGGAAAGAAAGGTTTTGTTTGATTAATTCAAATAATCGCATATCCTTAATTCTTGGGCAGATCGTATATACCTTTTGATAAATATTTATTTAATGTATATTATACAAGTATATATATTTTAATGGGTGAAAAATCCTGACTTATTGACTTAGACAATAACGACATAGTTTTGTTTTACTTTTCCTAAAATAATAAAATGTAATTAAATCAGTTAGTGGTCGCGATCGCGAAACGCCAGCGATAAGTCTCGCATAATTTCAATGGAATAAAAGAAAAAATTTATTATGAGGAAAATAATCTCTTATCAACTGTTTGACCCATTTTGATTATAGAACTCACAAATTATCAGAATTTGTCAGTAAAGTATTTTTTTTTTCTACCAAGATTATTTGTAAATGGTCGTTTCTAAGCAAATAGGAACTCGACCTTTTAAAAGGAATTATTTATTTTCTAACGAAAACAGTCCTTAATGCCTTTAGAAGTTACATTTGGTTAACAAGTCCCTTCTTCGAATTGTATACAAAAATTCGCTTTGGGTTAAATTTCTGTGCCCAACAGACGTATTTAATGCTGTTAGTCAATGGTATCCTGGAATAATAAGTTTAATTCCATTCTTCTATCTTCATTTATTTCTTTATAAAAGACCACTTAATTGGTATATAGATATTACCCCAATAATTGAGCCGTTAATTTTGATAATGGAACAAGCCCACTTTATACTATTTCGAGATATTTAAGGTTTTGCGTTTTTATGGATTTAAAAATTTTGGTACACAATAGTAAACA
>JANTOP010026127.1:0-12389 GCA_027564815.1 Symmerus nobilis | reverse complement strand
CATTTGTGCCAAAATTTAAATATTTGTAATATAAGTCAGTTGGGCCATTAGGGTCTGTTGGCCATTTAAATAAATAACTCAAATAGTTCTCAACCGATCATGAAATTTAGCACACGTCTTCTCTATAGTGTTCTCTTCTAGTTGAACATCAAAAACGCCCAACAAATTTTCAAAAATTACCATTTTTGACCCAAAAACCATCGAAAAAGGGTGAAAAATCGGACTTTTTTTCTGAGGCGTGCCAAATTACTATTTTTGACTTTTTTGTTTTTTATTAGTTCAACAACAAGATACATGTTTTATGAACACGCTCAAACCAAAATTTTTTATTTCAGATCGCTGTAACAGAAGCTAAAAATCCCACCGATTGATGCCTTTCGCCGCGAGGATATCAGGAGAATCCTCGGCAGCCATTTTGAAAAAAAAAATAAAAATAAAATCTGGTTCTTGTATTTTAATATATAATGAATAAATATACTGAATTTAAAAACCATTCATTTATTCCTTCTCTTTTAAATAAGCCTCTGAAAAACGGTCAAAATTCAGGCGGTTACATGTATCGCCCCCCTTAATAAAATTTGACATTGGAAAATATTTGGCGATTTACAAACAGATTAATGAGAGTGGGAACTGGGAAATAATCAATTTAATATTGCTGAGACTTCTCTCTGAATTTCTTAATTTTTCCGGTAATTTTCCGACTTTTTTTCCTTAATTGGACTGTTTACCTTATCATTATAAGTTTTCCGCCCTTTATTTTCCCTAATTTTACTGACTTCCCCTAATTTCTTCAATTATTCTAACTTTTTAAATTGAATTTCTGAATTACTGACAGTATCGTTGCCGTTTTTTTGATTTTCTAGACTTATTGCAACTATTTCGTCCCAACTTTTTCTCCTTTTTGACACAATATTAAATATAATAAGCATTAGCCATTTTTTAGTCATATTCTGACTTGTTGTGGCCAAAATTAGAAGATATGAAGTTTCGTCCCGTTATGGCAGAAATAGATCACGAAATGAAACTATAGAAATTCACCAAAAATAGGTGTAAAGGAAATTTTGATGGGTTCGGGGTAATTGGAAGGATTCAAATTATTGATTAAAATAAATATATTCTACAGAAGTTGTTTATTTTTCGATTTCCTACTATTCTACAATTTTTGGGACTTTTACTGAAATGCGTAATTTTCTCTGATTTTTCTTGTCTCTTCGGGACCCAAATGGTCTAGGAAAAAATCAGAAAATTCAGAAATATGGAATAAAACCCGGAAAGTACCGGTAATGAAAGGCAATGCCATAGAAATGTTATATAAACAACTCGTTTAAGTCAATTTAAATTTAAGGAATTTTGTTCTTGTCTATGTGTTTTAAGTAATTTGTCTAAATATAGTTTAAATGTCAAAAGAAACAAATAAATATAAATATTTTACTAGGATTTAGAGAAAAAATTAAAATTCAAATAATCAAAATGATGATTGGTATCAAGAGGAGCGAGAAGAGTTTAGAAGATAAAGTTTGCTTTTGTAGAAATCAGAACGATATTTCGGATTATAAGACAAATTACCTATTATCTCAAACATTAGATGTAAATAACATTTAATCAAACTTCAGTTTCGCATTTAAATCAATTTTATTAAAAATAATAAATTAATAAGATACTACAAAAAATGTAAAAGAATTGATAAACGAAAATGAATATTTCTGACACTTTCTTCTATTTTTGTATGGACTTTCTCATATCAAGCCCCAAATGCAATCTCCCATCATTCTCTCCTTACAAAAAAAAAGCAAAGGCAAACTTTTTAAACAATAAATATAGATTTTGGTTATTATTCTCTGTATAGAATTAGAATTTATTTATTTAAATATAAACTCAAACAATTTTTTTTATTTTGTTGACTTGTGTTACTCTTGCTTTAAAGATTTTTTACGTAATTAATTCATATATGAAATAATTGGTGTTTGTTATTTGTCCACCACCCCCCCCCCCCTTTCCCCCCACAAGAATTTCTAAAATTTGCGCCCCTGAACTTACAATTAGAGATGTATCTCGGGAATTCTTTTTCTCGATTTCCCGAGAATTCTCGACCAACATACTTTTCTCGATTCCCGAGAAATCTATTGTAGATTTCCCGAGGAATTCGAGAATAGCACAAGTAGAAATTTTTTATTGAAATCACGAAAAAACTGCTGGATGAATTGAAAACTCAAATATCGAAAAGCCGAGAAAAGTCATTGGTTTCATTAATAAAATTTCTCCAAGATCCAAACAATTTACGGAACAGAGATGGTGAATTTCAACACTAAAAATGAGACAGAAATATTGGGAAAAGAATTTAATCTCTATGAAGCAACGGGGAATTTAACAAGAAATTTTAATAATTTAGGAACAGCAAGCAAGTAAGTAAAATCTAATTACGAATTAATTAAGTGAAACAAATTTTAGTCATATTTATACGTGGGGAAGGAAGAAACTGCAGACAGAACACCAAATTTGTTGTAAATGAGATCTTCACTACAAGTTGAGCTTGAAACACGGTTCAACTTTGATGAGAATGACTAATATCTGGCTGCCACTTATCTTGTCCCGCGTTTCAAAACCAGGTTCCTGGGAGTAGTTCATACGCAAAGAGCAAGACCAAAAATTCTTTTAGAAGCTCTGAGAATTAGTTGTGATGACTATAGTAGTGGCGGTACTACGGATGATGATTCTTCTCCACTTCGTAAGAAAAGGCGTATCAATGAAAATGATAAAACCATTGAAATACACGACAGGCTAACAGGCTTGCCAACCCAAATTCCTCCGCCGGCTACTTTGAAGCATAAAAATCGTTCGTGGGCCGCTCATAAAATAAACTATAATAATAAAATAATAAAAAAAAAATGAAACAAGTACTATTTTAGTGGGAAACTGTAGGTTTTCCTCAAATTTGCTAACTTATCACAAATCTATCTCAATTTTTCCTCTATACAACCTTAACGGATTTTCGAGATTTGCATCTAAAATTGATGCTACATATCGTATATTAAATTAAACTTTTGAAAATAATGATTCACATACGTTGAAATGAATGCACAAACGACGATCCTGCGAAATTTCGCAAATTAATATATTTCTCCACTGTCATATATCTACCTAATATATTCTTTCTAAATAAATATTTTTGTCTTACCCCTAAAGTAATTTTACGTGAACACCCCTAGTTTAAATTATGTACGTTTCGATAAATAGGTATATTTCAGTATAAAAAATATAAAAACAAAATATTAAAAATATATCGTTTTCCCGATCTCAACTTATACGTAACCCTCAAGGAAATTGTCAAGGATACTTAGTATCATCATTTTGACGTCAAGACGAATATCATGCTAAAATCGATACAGACTACAGATTCAATGGTATACTTTTAGATCGGAAAGACGAACAGTAAATATTAATCAGATTATTCATAATTAATTATTTAATTAACTAATCAGAAACGCTAGTGACGTTTAAAAGAGAATTATGGATACAAACTATAATAACTGGAAATTATAATTTCAGGAAAACCAATATCATTGGCTTAAGGGGGGCGATACATGTAAACCAATTTTTAATATATTTTTTTCGAAAAACACGAGTACTACGAACGCACCGAAGGACTTGTGTATGGCCGCTGGATGGCCGCTTGTGTATGGAATCGCTGACTAGTTGGTAAGTCGCTGTAATCATAGATTTTCTGTGTGTTAAAACTTTAAACGCGGTTTTCCCGAAACTCCTTTTTTAAATTTGCGGGCAAAATAACTCAAAAAGTTCTCAACCTCTCAACGATTTTTATGAAATTTAGCACACGTCTTCTCTATAGTTAGTTCTATTAGCTTGTAGTTGAACCTCAAAAATGTGAAGAAATTTTTCAAAAATTACCATTTTTGACCCAAAAACATCGAAATAAGGGTAAAAAATCGGAGGTGTGCCAATTTACGATTTGTTGACTTTTTGTTTTTTTATTGGTTCAACTACAATATACATCTTTTATGAACACGCTCCAACTAAAGTTTTTGATTTCAGATCGCTGTAACAGAAGCTAAAAATCCCACCGATTGATGCCTTTCGCCGCGAGGATCTCAGGAGAATAGTTACTACGCCGGCCATTTTGAAAAAAAATAAAAAATAAAATCTGATTCTTGTATTTTAATATAAATGAATAAATTTACTGAATTTAAAAACCATTCATTTATTCCTTCTCTTTTAAAAAAGCCTCTGAAAAACGGTCAAAATTCAGGCGGTTACATGCATCGCCCCCCTTAATAAAATTTGACATTGAAAAATATTTGGCGATTTACAAACAGATTAATGAGAGTGGGAACTGGGAAATAATCAATTTAATATTGCCGAGACTTCTCTTTGAATTCCTTAATTTTTCCGGTTATTTTCCCCTTAATTGGACTGTTTACCTTTTAATTTTGATTTTTACCGCTCTTTACTTTCCCTAATTTTACTGACTTCTCCTAATTTTTTCAATTATTCTAAATCTTTAAATTGAATTTCTGAATTATTAACAGTCTCGTTGCCTTTTCTTGGATTTTCTAGACTTTTTGCAACTATTCCGTCCCAACTTTTGTCTTTTTAGTCACCATATTACAAGCATTAACCATTTTTTAGTGAAATTCCAACTTCTTTGTTCAAAATTGGAAGATATTGAGTTTTGAGTCACATTTAGCCCGTTATTGCAGAAAAAGAGCACGTAATGAAACTCAGAAAACTCACTAAAAATTGGGGTTAAGGGAATTGTGAGCTGTAAGATGGGTTGGGGGGTGACTGGAAGGATTTCGCCTGACTAATTCATCAATTTTCGGGACTACTGCGCAAATGCACAATTTCTCCTCCATTCTCTGGTATCTTCGGGACTCAAATGATCCCGAAAAAAATCAGAAAATCCAGAAATTTGGAATAACACCTGAAACGTACAGATAATAAAGGGGAAAGTCATGAGAATGTTATCAACAACTTAAAGTTGATAAAAGTCAGTGAAGAGATACAAAAATGGGGGAAAAGTTGAGAGAGTTGGTAATCAGCAAGGAAGAGTCATATAAGGTGTTGAAAATATCAGAGAGATCCAAAGAAAAGCAGGAAAATATCCATGCTTTCTCTTGACTCTAATTTTTGTTGAATTTGTAGATGGTTTTCATCCGATTTTTCTCAATTTCTATAATTTACAAAAGGTTTACTTGGAGAAAATTTCGCGAAATTTCATTCATCAAATTCAATTGAATGCGAAAATATCAATTATTAAGAAAATAAAATATTTGCTTATAATTCTCATGATTTTGGAACCATTTAATAGATAAACTGAATTTCCCAAATATTTTCTCCAAAATTTCAAAATTGTTTTTAAACGAATAATGAAGAAAGTAATTTCTCATAATTCCAAATAAATCAACCCATAAATTTTGGCGGCCGATTTGCGTCGAATTTTTGGTTTTCTACTTATTTTTTCGATTTTTCGCAATCCCTACTAACTTTACTCCACTTACTGAAGTTTGAAAATTACTTTCTCGACATACTTCATTGTAAGGAACCGATTGGCGAACTACTCAACCGACTGATAAAGTTGGTGAAAAGAAGGTAACTTAATTTAATTTAATTTGACATCTTATTTAACCATGTCGGCCAATCCTAACTCTATACATTTTGAAATATGTGAAATTACCTCTGGAATAATTTTAAAATATTTCAAAAATTCATATCACGAAAATCCATTGAAAAAATTTATTGCGATTTTCTTGTTTAGCGGGCCAAAGATCATAAAAAAAGTATAGTTATAGTGGCATCTCGATGACACGGTCTTTTTTATAATTTTGTGGAATTATGTAATGCCTACTCTTGACTGCAAAGAAATCCAAATTCAGTTAAATACCCTTTTGAATCTCTTTTTCCCTTCTTGTAAATTCTATTACAAAAATCGTCTTACTCTGTTAGTTTGACGACATTTGGTCAACGGTTTTTGGGCAGTTACCATTAAATCATATGTGTATTGTATGTAAAAGCTTTCGGTACTTTTGTTTTAACCCATTTAGAACATCGTGCGCAACAAAGTGTACAAGACTACCATTCTGAGTATTTGGCCATCCACTTTTATTCTTGTCTCAAAATATAATATAAATAAACATCATTACAAAAAAATATTTTTGAAGGTGAGATTAGTGTCGAAATATTTCCGCGCTGGACAATTTTAACCTATTTCGATTGTCGTTTAAGCCTAAACAGCTTATTACGAGGTCACAAATGGTACGTGTCTCGTTAAGGTTAAACCATTATTAATAAATTCAATTCACTCAATGGTCAACACAGACATATTACATAGTCTTCAATTTATGTATTTATTTATGTATATAAATTGAAGTGGGTTTCTAATATGAATTGAAAATATGTATCAAAACCCTAGCGTATAATCATAGAACCTAGCCAAATATCATTTTTAAACATTTTATTGTCATGATTGGAATTGTGATTCTATTGTTATCTTTTATATTACAAATTTTTTTTTTTGGGATTAAATGGGTTTATTTGTTAATTTAGTAAGCGAGAGAATACTATTTTATAGCACTAATCCACTTATGCAAACTATGTAAAGACGGGAGGAAAGCTTTTATCAAACTTTACCAAGTTACCATTTATTCTCATCCAAATTTGGAAATCTTTGCAGTCAAGAGTAGGCACAATAAACAAATATATATTTTCAAATTCATATATTTTTAATGATTGATGTTCCGTACTTTATGTGCAATGCACATGTATTGCATTCATTAGCGTCGAATTACAGATGATTAGTATATGTATTTATATGTAATGTCACGCTTAGTGCCTGCTATGGGAATGTATAAAATTAAACTTAGAATTGTAAGTATATAGTATTTTAATGAGATTTTAATGATATCGATAATTGCATAAATAGAGACGCGAATAAGTTATTTGATTATATTAAAAAGATCTGTACTTTGACGCTATTCAATTCTAGAAGCAGTATTTAACTTCAGCGAGCAATGCATTTATTTCTTGTCATACTTCTTATTTTCATCAACACTATAATGGTAATAAATATTAACCCACCATCAACCATTCATTCCCCGAAGGTAATTTATTTTTATATTAAGTATAGTTAAATTAACTATATTATGTAATGGACTAATGATATTCCTAGTTATACAAAATAAAAACGAATCGATTAGAATGTATTAATCAAAATATATCGATTTGTCAAAATATGACATGCAAGACACGACTGATTGGTCGTGATAAATCGGTTGTGGATTTCCATTGTACTCTACCACATCCGATTGACTACATGACAGTTCATGCTATACTACATTACCGGTTTAATGGCATATCGTATAAACCATTTTTAATCAATTTGAAAGAAGATATTTGTGCAGTGCTTGACGAGAAGCCTGTTTCAGTTCCAACGAAAGTATCGCATTTGTTCACACCAATTCTGCGGCGAGTAAGTAGTGTCCATCCATGTCCATATTCGGGGGATGTTATTATAACAGGATTCTCACTTGATCATGATATTATGCCATACAGGTTCGTAATAAATTATGCATTCTAGAATTATGACATATGAATTTTTCATAAATTATTTTAGCGTGCCGGCCGGCCAGTATCGAGGAGATGCATATGTAAAAGATCGTGGAAATCGTTTAATTGCTAGTGCCCGAATTTATTTTGAAGTAGTTCCAACCACTTTGGATAATTTACCTATGGGCTAACAGGCTTGCCAACCCAAGTTCCTCCGTCGGCCACTTTGAAGTATTAAAATCGTTCGTGGGCCGCACATAAAATAAACTAATAATAAAATAATAAAACAATTAAACAAGTACCATTTTCGTGGGAAACTGTGGGTTTTCCTTAGATCTGCTAACTTAACACAAATCTACCTCAATTTTTCCTCTATTGATGCTACATTTATTAAATTGAACTTTTGGAAATAATGATTCACACACCTAGAACCGAATGCACAAACGACTTTCTTGCTAAATTTCGCTAATTAACATATTTTTCCACTGTAATATATCTATAGAGAAACTATATTCTTTCTAAATAATTATTTTTTTTTTACCCCTAAAGTAATTTTACAAGGGCACCCCTAGTTTAAATGACGTACGTTTCGATAAATAGGTATATTTCACTTAAAAAAAATATAAAAACAACATCTTAAAAATATATCGTTTTCCCGATCCCAACTATACATAACCCCTCAAGGAAATTCCATTCCTAAGGAAAAATGAAAATGAGGAAAAGTAAACATAAATCAGATTATTCATAATTTATTAATTAATTAACTAATCAGAAACGCTTGTGACATTTATAAGAGAATTATGGATAGAAATTGATTTTTGATGGATTGGCCTAAATTTAGGTTAAGAATTTTATCTATCCGAAACCATCAATAAACGTTAGAAATAGATTAATTTCTTGAGCATTCTAGCGTTAAAGCCATTTAAATTTGTTCAATTAGACTTTGGTTTTACTATCTGGTGCCATTAAGCCTAATTATCTAATTGATTTGGATTTGTTTTTCAACATTCAAAATGACGGACAAAAATGGAAGTTCCTGCGATTTTTATGAAATTGAATAGCTGTATAGGCTATATCAGGGGTAGTCAACCTTTTATACATACCTACCGCCCACTTTCGTATCTCTGTTAGTAGTCAAATTTTCTAACCGCCCACCGGTTCCACAGAAATGGTGATTTATAAAGTAGGAAAATAACTTTACATTGTAAAATTTATAAAGCAAAGTTACAGCAAGTTAAAGTATATTATACTAATTACTTACCAAATACTTTTTATCGGCTTTTCGCTAAGTTTGGCAGAATAAATATTTATAAAACAACTTACTAGTTGAATCTATCTTTTTATTAATACTTTGCATACAAGAAGCATGAATTCTGATGCAATTACATTTAATTAATTAAATAGAGATCCCTGAGGCTGATGCTGCGAAACTAAATACTGGATATCTGGCTCAATTTTTGTAAGGAACACACGAAGGTCTCTTCTCTTGGAACCAGTGGCGTGCAGACTAATGCGCAGAAGCCGCAGAGCACATCTAATTTCTCATAAGTTTTGAAGGAAGTTAAATTGACGTTCAATTAAACAAAATCATCCAAAAACTGGCTTATTGAACTGATTTGTTGATTTTCTCGAAATTTTCCGAAATTTCCTTATTTTTTTTTAAACTTTCAATTTCCGCGTTTTTGAAGCTTTCTTTGAGCTTTCAAATTGTTCATAAGTTTTTTGGGGAAAACTTTAAATTTTAATTAAATTTAATTATTCGAGTAAAAAACAGATCTCAAGCTGAATGAAATAATGATTTAATTAAAAGCTTTTATCATACTTTGAAGTCGTCAATAAAAATTTTTTTTCGAAAGTTAAATTTCGATACGGAAAAATTGTTTTGAAAAAAAAAATCCTAAACTGAAAGCTTTCTATTACCCTTATCATTTTCTTTAATTTACGAACTGAATTTTCCATGAATTTTCTTCCGGAATTTGAAAATGTAATGCAGCAGTATTGTTTCCTAATTATCAGATAAATAAATTGATTTATCAAAATTTAAAAACAACCAACCCCCGAATTTTTGTAAGGGTTGAAGCGGGGCGTGGGTATTCAAAAGACCACTTTTTCGAATAGTGGTTATAATTTCCTGTACAATTTAAAATTTTAAAATTTCACTTACAGCATTTCAGGGATGGTTTAATAGAGGTAATGAGATAAAAAAGTTAAAAGGTTATCTAACAAAGTTGTATTTTTTAGATAACTTCAAAAAATGATAATTTATTTTCGGGTCCATTGAGTCCTAGCTCAATAATAAAGGTGGTAAGTTCTTCAAAATTGTGCACACCTTATGGAGATGTTGACCGCATGCCACTGTTCGGAAATTATTGTTCCGTGTTGTTGTACTGTTCGGAAAGTGGTTCAATATCAGACAAAACTCCTACCGCCCACCAAGAAAGCTGGAACGCCCACTAGTAGGCGGAAGGGACTAGATTGACTACCCATAGGCTATATGGAATTAGTTTTTCGAACTAAACAATGACTCTCTGCCAAAAAGCAGGCTGAAGCTAAATTAGCTCGGATTTTTGGAAATTTGGTTGAGGGAATTTTATTGTCGATGAATAGAACTAGTAGTCTAGTGTCGAATTAGCCTTCTCCAAAGCAATTTGGTCGAATTTTTAGGGACATTTTTCGTTCCTAATAATAATTAATTAAATTTTGATATACGCACGAAATTACATAAATAGGCAGGGGATTTCACGCTTCGCGTCTTCTGTGAAAATGTATCAAATTATATATTTAGTACATACTTTAAGTCAATAGAATATTAATGATTTTTTAATGATATTAACTAAATCATAAATACAGGGTATATTAAGAGATCAGTATTTCGGCACTATCCAATTCTAGAGGCAGTATTAAAATTCATCAAACAATGAATTTATTTTTCCTCTTATTTATTATTATCATCAACACCCTAATGGTAATAAATATTAAATCACCATCAACCACTCACTCCTCGAACGTAATTTATTTCTACGTGATCTTATATAAAGTCAAATTAACTATATTATGTAATGGACTAATATTTCTAGTTATACAAAATAAAATTAAATCGATTAGAATGTATTAATCAAAATATATCGATTTGTGAAAATGTGACATGCAAGACACGAGTGATTGGTCGTGATAAATCGGTTGTGGATTTCCGTTGCACCCTACCATATCCAATTGACTACATGATGATTAATATTGCACTAAATTATCGGTTTAATGGAATAACGTATAAGCCGTTTTTAATAAATTTGACTGAAAATCTTTGTACAGTTTTGGCCGAGAAGCCTGTATTAGTTCCAACGAAAATATCACATCTGCTAAAAGCAATATTTATGGACCTAAGTAATATAAATCATTCATGTCCATATTCCGACGATTTCATTGTAAATAATTTCACATTCAATCATGATATTATGCCATATAGGTTGGTAATTAATTATTTTTGCCAGATCGTACTATTATCATTGTTTTATTATTGAATGTACCGATATCGCAGCATACCAGCCGGAAAGTATCGGGGTGATGCAATTTTATATGGCCGTAGACATCGCTTAATTTGCAGCGCTCGACTTCATTTCCAAGTGGTGCCAAATACATTGGATAATTTACCTATGGGATAAATATTTAAAGAATTTTTATACGCAAATCCAGTTATATTTAATAAAAATGCAGTTAGAGTTTTTATTATAGTTAAAAAACAATAGTTAACTTTCATATTTCGTTACACCCATTTGCATAATTTCAAAGTAAGTCCTATGGATGACAATAAACACTTTTGACAAAAGTTTTGAATAGACAGACATTTTTTATATGGAAAATCTCAAAATTTTAACAATATGACTTATTCAACTTTCAGGTAATACTGCTCATATGTTGGTTATTTAATAATTATTATTAAATAGCAAGAATTACAATCCTTTTTTTCGTTATATACAGTAACGTGCAAAAGTATTTTGTTTATTTAAATCGTATATAAATTCTGTCGGTAAGTATGTATTATATTTTCCATTTAAATAGCTAAATGCATAATATAGCATAAATTCCATTTTAAATAGCTCCTGGAAAGGAAATAGCTCTTCGATTTGGCATTTCGTAATAATTAGTATTGGGAATCGTAATAAAAATACTCAAAAAATTGTAAATAATAAAACCAGGTCCAGTCGTCCGCGCAAATCCACAGAAAAGGAAACAGACTAATTATTCTAATGTCTAAGCGAAACCCACGCCGCACCGCTATGGATATTTTGCAAATTGCAATTACAACGAAACCGATAAAAAAAGAACTGGAAGTTACGATAATAAAACGAAGACTTAAAGATACTGGACTGAATGGACGTCGACGAAGTAAGAAGCCTGTAAAATCAAAGAAGAACCGGAAGTCCCGTTTTAATTTCGCAAGGATACATCTTCTGTCGAGCGAAAATGAATGGTTTTAAAATAATGAAGCGACGAAAGTTGTACAAGTTGTTTTCTCATTGTATTTAGTATATTTAGCGACCTGTTACCCAAATATAGGATATTCAAAACCAAGTTCCAACGCTTGGTGGGAGAAGCGTGATGATATCGGGTTGTTTTTCCAAAGACGGGGTTGGCGACCTTTGCATCGCATTGAAGGGAATATGGATATATATATATCGATGGTTCCAACTTAAAGTCGGCTAAGTCAAGTTAGCATAGTTTTAAGGAAACTATATAAGAAGATCCGTGATATAAAGGTCTACCGACTGTCAAATTTTCATGGAAATATGACGAAAATTAAGTTATATAGAGCAGTTTTAAAAGTTAGAATA
>JANTOP010026116.1:0-12389 GCA_027564815.1 Symmerus nobilis | reverse complement strand
ACTAATACCATAACCTTCATCACCAAGTATAACAGCAGTAGTATTAATGCTATTCATGAATTCGTAGAGCGAGGAATGGCGTAAAATTCTACTATCATGAACAGAACCCGGCCATCGCACGTCAACTCTAATAAATTTTTTCGCGGCGTTGCATGTAGTGTGAACATTTAAAGTAGCCTTCCCTTTTCTATTAATATACATATTCATCGCCGAATTGAGTTGGCTTACTAATTTCAACATGTGTGCAATCTTATGGCACCGATTGCAAATGGAAATTTGTATCTTGTCAACCATAGCTCCCTGGATTTATTAATTCCGCTTGCAGTTGTTGGAAATTTTATCCACTCTGAAGATGTATTAAAATCCTCTTGGTTACTTCCTGGATAATACATCACACTGTACTTTGATTCACACCTACGTCTTCTCCAACACCATTTTGAAAACATGGATTAGATATATACCGTAAACAAAATTCGCATTTTATCAATTGGTCCAACGGCGCCATCTTTAGTTTCATAAGAATTTCCAATAAAGTAATTCGCAAGTCATTCAACATTTTCCTTATCAAATCGGTATAATTTTCTGCAGTTATTACTTATATCTCTTCGCTCTTTATAAACCTTAGGGTTATTTACTAACATAAACATTTCGTTTGAGGAATTATAATTGACTGAAATAATTTTAAGTCATCTAAATAGTAGCCTGAAATATTTAAAGCAATTGCTTAAACTTTTTAGCAATTGCTAATCTTTATGCATATCTAATTAAGCAAATGCTTGGAAAATTTTCCGAAATCGAAGCAATTGCTAAACATAAAGAAAAAGGTAGAAGTAAAAGCAATTACTACAATTTTTATGCATACAGTTGTAAGCAATTACTTTTATGCATTCGACCCAATGTTCTAGATTCTTATTCAATTTTAAATGAATCAGATACTGAAAATAAAGCTTTTGTTCTTAATATATATTTAGAATAGATATATTGAAACAAGTTTACTATAAAGAATATTAAGTTTAATTTTATCCTTATATTCTAAATATATCTAAATAATAAAAACAAGTAGAAACGGGACGAAAATAGGGTGCGTATATAAAAGAAATTATTATTATTAAGATAATAATAGCATAAGCAGGTGGTATCGACCTTGTTATTAAGCTGACTCGACTATCACATGACTCGACATGGGCTAACAAGAAGTTCAAGTTCAAGTTTGACAATAATTTTTAAGTAGGTATACACTTCTCCGTCGGCATTCGCGGGGGTTTCCTTGCAAGAAAATCGCAAATACCTTATCTTCTCCTAAACACAAACTTTCAAAGCTACAACTCTGGCATGGGTGTTCGGATTTTGGAAATTTTAGTGCTAAATGAAAGATTTTCTTTTCGTAATTTATGCTTATTTAGTTGTTAATTTTGTTTTAGTTGTTATTTTCTTCAGAGAATTCTCGACATGCAATCAAAAATGACGTGGACTTTCTAAGTCTATAACTCGTGAATTTACATTCGAATTTGAAAAACCTTATCGGCAGTTCAGCAGTCCTGCGTATCCAATTAGTATTTTTTTAACTCATCTTATGTTTATTAACAGCTTCAATTACAACAATTTTTTATTTTTTCAAGACTATTGATCTGAACTATATTTCGTTCATGTGTATATTTCGTTTTCAGTAAAGAAATCCGGGAATAATTAAATCAGCTAATGTTAAACCAGCGAATGTCGAGGGAGAAGTGTAAATATATGAGATGAGGTCTAGGAAAATGCATTTTTCTATATTTCTTGGCTTCAAATCACTCTCAAACTACTTGCAATCATAAGATAAGATACCAGAGTAAGGTTACGTTACCAACCTTAAGCTAAAGACGCCAGATTTTGACCCAAACTCATTTTTGCCTCTCCTGAAAAAAGTGGTCGGTGAAGAGTCCCTTTTCCCTGTCACCATCACATATGGTGCTTGCTTGTCTTATTGATTTGTTGTTATCATGTAAAATTCGTTATTTTACGGAAAAGTATATTTGCATTAGATATTATGAGATAGAGATGGGTTGCTAATTAGCAATCTGTTAATATTTAGGTGTTAATCAAAGTTAGCAGTTGTTAGCAGCTAATGATTTCTGAAAATAACAGGTTTGAAATTATCAGTTATAATTTTGTACTCAGTATGTTTGTACAAAATTTTCACTTCGGTAAAGTTCGGCTTATAATATGATAGATTATAACTGGTATTTCTCGTTAGCAGCTAATCTTGTAATACTAGTCGTCGTGTGGGGGCCACTACTACCATACTGTGCAGTAAAATCGTTTAAGATCGTAAGAATATACTAATGGTGCGCTTGCGCTATCCAATTTGTCCTATTTAAAACCTATTGGCATGTATTGTATATACATTTTTTTTCCAATTGTTAATAAAAATATAATGACAGCTTTACGATGTTTTCAGGCTGAGGCAAATTATTAGCAACTGTTAATTTAAACCTGTTAAATTAACACTGTTATTTTTTATTAGCATTAGGAAGATTAGCTGCTAACAGGAAATACCTGTTAAAACCCATCTCTATTATGAGATATAGACTGACAACTTATGCCCGTAAAAGGAAAATTCTTTAGTTTTAAGCTTCTTTTTTGCATCGGATTGTGAGTAGTTGCGAAAGTGGATATACTGTTGGAGAACCCCAAAAATATTTTACAAACTTACTATATCTGAGGTTTTTGCCAAATTATGACGTCACATTATTCGGCAACTCGAATTTTTTATTTTATGAGATCTATAAAAACTTTAAAAAATATAGTCACTTGCGACCTATGATATGTTCATTTGATATATTTTTCTGTTTGAGAAACTGTTTCTGTATGATGGTTTGCTGTTGTTTGTCTGTTTATTTGTTATAAATAAACGCTCAATGTCACCTGCCATTAGGTATCATCGCTCCACCGGCAAAACTACCCTCCTAAACTCTTCGTTAACAACTCATTTAAATTTTATTTCAAAATTGATTTTTGATATTTAATGTAATTACGTTTACATATTTTAAGAGGCTATTGTCAGAACTAGATTAGATGTTACCGAATTGCGAATACATAAGGTGGGAAGTCTTTGTTTGATTGCATGTGCTTTACCAGCTTGTCGCTCCGTTTCACTATTTTGACATTTCAGCAGGTTTGCACCCCCTAAATTAGAATTAAAAATGTAGAAGAATTGGAGTGAAAAAATTGAGCTAAAAAGATTGTGTGAAGAGAACTTGCCTAACACCTCCCCGACAAATCATATCGGACACCATCTAAGATCAATATTATATTAAACAATATTTCCAGCAACGATGTGTCGTTTATTAACACTGAACCGCTAGAGTATTCTGTTAGCGGAATTTTATTGATGCAGACAGATATGTTGACAAGCTTTAAGAAATATTTAGTATAAAAGATGAAATTTTTTATACTAAACAATTTTCAACTATAACAAATTTTCTTGCGTTTAATTAAAATACATCTCTCAGCTAACGTTGATCTTTTTCCCCAATCTCGATGAACTTTAACGCAGGCGGACGAACAAAAACTGCATACTTTTGAACTTATAGCGAGACGAATGTTTGTACTTTTGTCATATCCACCCATTCTATTATTTAAATTTGAATTTCGCAACAGTGCTTTATATCTATCATTATCTCTTTATACCTAACAGGTAACCGTAAGAATCTCTAAAACTTTACTGCCAGAATTCTGTAGCCTTTTGTCTTCGGTATTTATAGAGAGAGATTCGCTTAGTGAGACAAATAAAGCGTGCACACGAAAAACAATCCGGTAATTATTCGCCATAATTAACATTATTAAATATGTTAATTGCAAAAGTATTCAAATGAAATCCGACTGTTTAGTCACACAGATTTTAAGATGATCAAGTATAGTAGACAAAAATCATATTAATATAATGTAACTTAATATGGTCATCAAATAATATAATTAAGAGATCATCACACTTGTTTCTATTTTCTTCATTGTATAGTAAATCTGTTAAAGTAGTAGCTCGCTTTTCTGAATTACTCGTTCAAACCAGTGTTTATTTAACTATATACTTAATTCTTGAATGAGCGAGATACTATAATTAATATATATTATTTGTACAAGTAACCTTACAATTCGAAGGATACATTTTTCAATGCATTTGAAGGTCACAAGGAATTTGGGTATTAAGACTATTACTAAAATTCGGTTTATCTTAATAGCATTAGTAATATTACACTAAATAGTGTAATATATTATTTTACATTGTACACTGTACACTGTAGTACAGCTACCTCTACTATAAGCGATCTACCTTTAACACGTTGGTGGACGCACGGTTTTGAGGAGAAAGGAATATGCTAAATATCCGTTACTACGAAACATATTTCAATTTAAAAAAGACATGTATTTTCTAAGATTGTGTGAAAATGAATATACAAAATATTATTAAATTTTTTTAATTCTAAAGCATTCACGCCAATTTATCATGTTTAAGAAATGAATGCTATAGCATTCACGTCCACCAACGGGTTAATGATGAGTGGAGTTAAATCTTTACTCCATTTATACAATTAATGCATGATTAATAATGATAATAATGATGTCAGTCAACAAACCATTTAATATTTCAATAATTGTTTTTAAATTTGAATAGTGTTTGCTTTATTCGAACAACAAAAATCTTATACCCGTACTCGTTCATCATAAATAGTCTAGTCTAGAGTTATCTTACGATAACTCATAATTATTATCACCCACCTTTAAATTTGAACAATGATTGTGCCGGAATTTAATTTTTATTTTCGTTATTGATATTTTTGATCAAATTTAGTTATTAAGAACAAGAATGTAATATAATTATTTACACACCAAATTTATTAATTGAATTACGAGCATTTTAATGGATTCATGACCTTTAACACGAACCATCCATTAAAATATTATTCGGGACTGGTGCCAAATTTCGATTTGTATAGAATGTGGTAGTATAATTATTTTTGAAATATGATGTTAAACTATAGCAATTGCCGTTAATTTTTTTTTTTTTGGTAAAATGAGCACCATCTCCTAAATAAAATTGGCGTATTCCTATACCGGCATACATTTATTTTTTACAAGTTTACTACATACTTGTACTATTAGGAAATGAATAGCAGTAAAATAATAGTAAATATAAAACTTACCTGGACTGTACAAATTAGCTAATTCTTGAGCACCCTTATGTTGTGGACCCCATCGTGGATTATTTACATTTTTATTAACTACAATAACATTCTCAGAATTTGCATTTGGATCATCTTCTAACATTGAATTTTCCAATATTTGGCGATCCGTTTTAACGGGCGACTGTAAATAATCAAAGATTATTTAGATTAAAATTAATATTTACTTTGATAAATCGGTTAATAAATCAAAAGTTAATTCTCCAGTACACATACCCCACATTTTGTAAAAGCGTAAATTATACATAAATCCTGAAAGTGTTCTAAATATAATTCTATTACGAACAATTTTATAATTTAGAAGAGTAATTTGACATAAAATCTTGGTCATAACTATGGAACTCTCTTAAGACTAAACCTGCCTAACATAATTTATACAGAATTTCAGCCACCGAATTTCATAATTTATACAGCCGCCTCTTTGTGATGAGCTCTGTCCAAAGAATATGATTTGTCGAATACTGCAAAATAGGCCTATTTCGGCGATGACCTCTTCATTTGAACGTCAAGTACGGGAGATATTAAAATTTCCTAAGTATACATTTCTTTTGATCGAAAAGCAGGATTTTAGTAAGCTAACATAACACCCTACGAACGCAGGGATAGTTCATTACTTGTCCATCAAATTCATTAATCCGATTTACGTATACATGAAATAATCCCACTTAAATGTCAATGACCTCGTTATGAAGAAATGTTAGTACCTA
This sequence comes from Symmerus nobilis, assembly GCA_027564815.1. Lineage (NCBI taxonomy): Eukaryota > Metazoa > Arthropoda > Insecta > Diptera > Mycetophilidae > Symmerus > Symmerus nobilis. Next base: position 6,463 of record JANTOP010026116.1, on the reverse strand, counting down.
ACCTACACGTTCTGTGCAACATATCACTAACAGTTAATTCTTTATTATCAAACACGCTTATTTTAATATCAGATTATACTTATAATCGGATGAAAATTGCAGCCAAACAGGATATGAGCGAATTAAAAGTAATATTTTGACCGAAATACTAAATATATAGAGAAAATCAACAATAATATTTTTTTATTTAATGAAAAAGAAAGGCGTCGTGGAATGAAAAGAAATTCTATAAATATGCGTGGGTGCTCAGTGCCCGGTCACATTATCAAATAATTGCCCAAATAAACTGATGGATAGTAATTGGGAAATTGACCAACTGAATACATTAATTTCGTGTGAATTATTATGCCATCATTATCATGTCATAAATATGCCCTAAATACTTAAATTCCACGACTATACAAAAAAGAAACATGATTATTAGTAAGACGATATTACACAGTTTTTAGTCATTTGTTTGTTATACAAATGGTTATCATTATCAGTTATCTATCTCATAATTTCAACAGAAAGAACAGTATAGGACAATTTAGGACAATTTAACCTTTAGACCTGTAGTAAATATACTACTGTGCACTAAAAACTATGTAACAGTTGTATTATAATATAAAAACGAAATTTGATTGATTTTTCGATTAAGCAGGTGTACAATAGTATAAAAATTTTTTACTTTAAATATGAGGATTATCACGTATAATAAGTATTATTACAATGAAAGAGAAATTATATACCTCAATTGTATAGTCGTATCTATAGATTCGTGTACGATGAATGAAAGTTTTAGATTCTATAACTAGTTATTCTAGACGGTACATCTTTGCTACCCATAACCTGCTGAAAAATTATGCCCGTTTACTGTCCGATATTAAATATTGACTATAATAATGTCCTTCGTGAGCAGATGATTGGATTTCTATGAGAAAATATCCTGAAACAAACTAAATTATTCATGTAATTCCTTTTTTGGTAATAAATAGTTCGTCATTTTATTTCTATATATTTATAAATAATTTAGAGGCATTCTCGACAATTTTATAAATTATTCTGTAATTATACACTTTTCATTCTGTGGTATTTATTTTATTTCAATTTTCATTAGTTCTAAAATGGTACTAAATCATTAACACTTCTTTCTGTTACACATTGTGAAATTTCTATGCGCTCTTTCTTTTTCAGTAATATTAAAGTTTCATAAGCGTCACTGAAAACTTTTTTATTGGTTAAGATAATAAAATTACAGAGGCTACCTTCATCACAACAAACATAAATTATTGGAAAGAAGTATGTATGACTTTTTGCTGTTCACATTTGCAAAGAATTCGGATTTTCGGGTACGATTAATAACTAACTAAACGGTTAGTTTCAGTGGCGTGCAGTTTATAATGCGCAGAAGGAGCCGAGTATTTAAGAGATAAATATATAAGATATCAACAAAATCGTAACCAATTTTTGTTGCTGCAAATTGCTTATTCAAATTATTTATTAACTTTGAACCATTTTACTAATTTTTGTTCAACTTTAGATTCAATTATGAGGGGGAAGGGGAGGTGTTACAAAGAAAGTCTCGAAATTTGGCGTATAGTCCACCTATATGGTGATTCTTCCCATCAGTGAAAGATATGCGACACTTGAAATTATGTTTTCTAAGATTTATACTCCCCATCGACATAGAGTTATTATTTATATGCTTTGAAATTTATTTTCCATACGAACAATTAAAAATTAGCCTCATTGAAGATTTTCTAAACAGCTTTGAGAAGGTTCCTACAGCTCATCGAAAGCTTTTAATTAAAATATTATTTTAGGCAATATGGAATCCAATTTTCCTCCCAATAATTAAATTTAAGTGAAATCCGAGTTTAAAAGTTCCGTGGAAAAATAAAAAATTGTCTGAAAAGAGCTTTAAGATACTTCCAAAAGATTATCCAAAGCTTTTAATTTAAATATAATTTTATTCATTATAAAATCCATTTTATTTCCCAATAAATAAACTTAATCGGAAACTTGCGTTAAAAAGCTCCGTGGAAAATTAAAATCTCCACGAAAGCTTTAATGAATTGAATGTAATTAAATTGAAGGCAGATTATCATGAAGGTATTCATTGTAGGTACTTGTTTGCCCTTTCTTGAAAAATTCATTTATCGGCCTGTAATTTTGTTTAAGTACACGCTTATAATGAGCTTTCGAGATTTTTGAAGCATTTTTTTTAAGGGAAAATTTGAAATTTTGTGAATCTACCGATATCTGTGTAGAAAATCGATTTTAAAACGTAAAATATTAAGTTCGAAACACCAACATCATTGCGAAAATAGCATATTTCGTTTAAATGTTAATGAAACGCATAAAAATTGGAATCCCAATTACACAAAAAGTAATTTTAATTTCAAGCTTTCAATGAGCTTTCGAGACTTTTAAAGCTTTTTTGTGAAAAAATTCAAATTTCGATAAAAAATAGATTTTAAAACGTAAAGAAATGGTTCAGAAAATAAAGCTTTCTGGGAGCTTTTAAGTGTTTGCAGAGCTTTTTTGAAAAACGTTTAGTTTTGATATTTTTGTATTTAGCTTCAACTAATTTATAAACTTACAGCATCATTACATTTTTTTGGATTAGAAGAAAATAATCGAGAAATCCCGATCAAATGTCAGATTTTCGAATTTCTCGGTGCGAACATTTACGAATTATTTTTTTTTTTTGTAGGTAAATTTAAATTTTTCCGAAACTTATCTGGGGTCATAAAATTCAGTACGCCTTATGGAAATATTGACCGCACGCCACTGTATTAGATGAAAATAGGGAGATTTCACTGAAGTCGTCGCGAATAGCTAACTCTAACCACGACGATGACGATGGTATGTAGATGAAAGAATTTCGACCATACCTTTTGAACGCCAGAAATTGTATTGAGCTCATAATAGAGTGGATAGTCTAATTAATCGCAGATGGAGTAGCGAAACGAAGGAAGCATTGATATAATAGAGGGTAAATTTAAGTCCTATCTAGAGAATATCTAAATTATTGTCAATATATACGCGAATCCATTTGAAAGTAGTGAACGTATAACCGGATCCGGATATGGTCGAAACGCCCAGCAGTCATTTTTACATAATTTTGTATATAAATTTATATTTATTTTTAATCATCATGATTTTGGTTTTTTATTATTTGTACTTTATAATTAATTTTGTACTTACTATATAAATAAAACTAATATATAATACATACCGTTGATAAAAATGTTTGTGATATATGAAATGCAGGACAAGCACTTGGTGATAGTCTGGCCGGATCACCCATATTACATGTGTTTTTCTGATTTGTACTATCCGAATGTCGGTTGAACGGTGGTAAAGAGATCAAATCCATATTTATTTTATTTTACTTATTAAATTCACACTAACCACCTGTATAGGGCACTTAATATCTATTGATATAATAATGAATAATTTTTATTTCCTTTTTTTTTTGTTCTTCAATAATATATTAGAAGTAGAACGTATTCATTACTCTATCTATATTGATAAAAATAAATATTAATTATCAAATATTGCTTCATTCTTCAAATATAATTTTATTTTATAACGTATTTGTGTATTGGCTCTGTTTTCCTGATATTATTATCTGTCATGAAATTAAGGGATAATAAAACTTTATTTTATATAATTATCAGTTTGAGTTAATTCGTTTTTAATTGATTTACGTGTATATATATATATATGCTTATATATATTCCTAAATACGCATTATATACCTATAAATCCGCCCTATCAATAGTTTTTATTCCTCAGAAGTAAAATACCGCAACAAAAAAAAATGGAAGAAAATCTATTTGCTTATTTGAAATGTACGTAAAAGGAGAACATGCTTATTATTACTATTTGATATCTGGTATTATGAACCGTAGTTTTCCCTAGTAACGATTCACTGTCACGCTTAACAAACAATAAACTTCTTTTACCCATCAAAAATTCGTATAACGTAAAATCGTACAATAATAGCTTTGCAGGGAAAAAGAGAAAATATCAATAAAATAAAATAGAAAAAAAAGAAAGGAAAACAGCTTTAAATTCACTTAATTCATACATAGACAATTTTCCGACTATATTAAATACACAGCAACAATATGGATAAATTATATATAGAAATCGAGTCATGAATTTTCCTTTTATTTTTATTGCGACAACCTTTTTTCATTCATAAAATATCATAAAAATATCCGAAAATTGGAACACTTTCAGTACATTTAACCACACTCTATGTGATTGAATTTTTCTTAATTCCCGTGTAGTATTCCGAGGATAGGCTGACTTGAACATTTGTCTAGATCTAGTAATTCAGTCTACCTTTGACTTGGAATAATTTCAAAATTAATTTGCATATAATACGTAGGGTCATTTAAATACGAGCAAATTTTACTTTAACCCATATTAACCTAGCGTTACCATATGGTAACGCAAAAAAAAATAATTTTTACAATAAAAATTACTTTCACCGGGATTGATGTTTTAAATTAAGTGTTACTAACACTATTCAGGGATAGCAAAAATGGTTTACGTTTTGTTGTTGGAATGTAAATAGAGCCATTTAACTTTTACATAAATAAAAACTACATTAGAATGTGGAACAGCTCTTTTTTTCATGAGCGCTAATGGGTTAATTTAATTTATTCAATTCATTGTGCATGTTTTTTGGCGCTAAGTCCACTAAATCACGGATTTTTGGCTATTGTAGCTCACATACCATACGATACCAATATATATTAATCTTATACTACAATGGTCAGTGTTTTACAACGTCTTTGCATAATTTATATTTTCTATTTTCTATAGCTACTATACTTACACTACGGTCTTAAACAATATTAGGCATAACCGAACCACACCAATTTTCACCATACCCACTATGATACGTTTTTCAAATAAATAAATATTTTATTTTTATTTCATCTTCCGCAGTTATTAAAAACTATCTTAATTTATAGTAGGAAAGCGGTCTGTTAGGTAGGTATGCAGTGATAACCTTTAAGTTGGCATTTTTGTTATAAATAGTAGCATTGAAAATTCTATAGCGCATCATATAGGTTGCGATAAATAGACATTATTCTTTTCTACTTGTGACAAAAAATACAACTTCTTCAGAGAAGAAATCAGTAAATAGCTATTATCACTATAATTATAATTATGTACTAAATAATATACTTGTATTCCAAAATAATTTGATTGGACGTTTCCTAGATCAAAGTGCAGAAATTCTATGGATTATAATGCCATTTATTAAGTTAAGGAATGGCGCAAATAGAATATATATTATTACCGTTTACAAATTCGAATAGGTTTGAGAATATTCCGCCCCGAAGTTTAGTTCAAATTTGCATTTAACGCAAGAAATATATATGTACTTACTTTACCAGATGCTACTTTTGGATTTTGTATACAGTGTCTAATCGTATCCTTAACTTAACCGTTACGCACACGAAAAAATTTTTATAATTAAGTAACAAATTCAGTTATCTTGTTATAAGTGTTATTTTTACAATCCATATCATCTAATAATTAATTAATTAATTAATTATGCCAGAAAACTATTAGTTGTTTAACCCAAACGTGATCCGTATAGTCCATCCTGAATGCCACTCTCAAGTCAATCGGCCTTAAACGTACAGGTAGACAATTCCAATCTAATTATGTTTCTTGAAATACAAATTAAAATTATTTTTATATAGTGATTTTCAATTTATTTCATTTATATGAAATCTGGCGAATCTTTTATATAGAAGCTTTGAATAAATTTAAAAATATGTAGATAAACTTAAAGTTTTGAATACAATTTTATGTGTTTTGAAATGTAAAGCTTTACAAAAACTTTTAATGATCAAGGAGAGCTTCAATCCTGGGATGTAATTTTACTATTGTAGTATTGAAACCTACTTTTTATCCATATAATTTAACTTCTACGAAACTCAAAATAGTACAACAAAAGCTCCGCATAAACTTAAAAGCTCAACGAAAGCTAGTTTTGAAATCTAGTTTTTATCCGGATAATCAAATCTAAAATTTCCCTACAAAAACTCCACAAAAGCCTAAAAGCTCAAAGATTGATTTGGGTTTGGGACATTTATTCGACATAAACTTATGAGCTCAGCGAAATCTTTATGTTTTGAATAATGTTGTATACATACATTTTGAATTCTAATTTTTATTCTAATACCACTGCTAAACAAGATTTACCACCACGAATGGCGATAACATTTTCTATGGTAAAATTTTCCGTAGAATCCGAATCTCCTAATGATTTCTTTCGATTAGCTCCAAATTTCCATATAAATAGCAAAATTCAAAAATCTGCCCTTCTGAGTGCACACTAGAGGTGGGAATTTTCGTTCATCTCCAAGAACTAGTTCTTTTGAATCTTTTCAGATAAGTGAATAAAAAAAAAGAGTCGTTCAATCGAACGAAACGTTCACTT
>JANTOP010026115.1:0-27464 GCA_027564815.1 Symmerus nobilis | reverse complement strand
AATAATTGTTTTGGGAATTAAAAAAAAACAAATTTTGAGAAATTAAAAATTGTTTTGGGAATTAAAAAAATTGTTGGGAAATTAAAAAAAATTATTTTTTGAGAAATAAAAAAAATTTCTTGGGAATTTTAAAAATGACATTTAAATGGGAAGATAAAAAAACAATTTGTTTTGGGAAATAAAAATAAAATTTTTTGGGATATAAACAAAAAATTTGTTGGAAAATTAAAAAAAAAATTTTTTTTGGGAAGATCAAAAAACCCCTTTGAGAAATTTAGAAAACCCTTTGTTTTGTAAAAAAAAAATATTTTGATTAAGGAAATTTAAAAAAATTATTTTTTCGGTAATTACAAAAAAAAAATTTTGAGAAATTAAAAAGATATTGTGTTGGGAAGTAAAAACAAATTGTTGGGAAATAAAAAAAAATTATTTTTTGAGAAATAAAAGAATGTTTTTGGTACATTTAAAAGAAAAACATTTTTTTCGGAAGATAAAAAAACAAAATATTTTCGTAAATAAACAAAAAATGTGTTAAGAACAGCAATTTTGTTAGGAAATTTAAAAACAAATTATTTTGCGAAATTATAAAAAAATTTGGAAATTAATAAAAATTTTTTGGGAAGTTTAAAAAAATTCTTTTTTGGGAAATTAAAACAAAATAAATGGGAAATTAAAAAATAATGTGGGGGTAGTTAAGAAAAACAATTTTGTTTCTGGAAATTAAAAAAAATTACTTTTTTGGGAAATTTAAAAAAAATTTTGTATTTTACCTAAATTTAATAAATCAAATAAAAATGAGATTCTAGATTATAAAAAACAACATTTTTATTTTAAGCTTTCAATGAGCTTTTGATATATTTGAAGCTTTCTGTTGGGAAAATTTGAAATTTCGTTAAAGAATCGCTATTTGGATGAAAAATAGAATTTAAGACGTAAGAAATAAAGTTCGAGAAATTAAGCTTTCTTGGAGCTTTTAAGTTTTTGTAGAGCTTTTGTACGAAATCTTTAGTTTTGATATTTTTCTATTTTCCCCCACCTAATTTATAAACTTTCTGCATCATTACATTTTTCTCGATCCGATGAACATAATTGGGAAATCCGGATCAAATGTCGTAATGTACGGTATTCAAATTTATCGGTGCTCAACGAATTTTTAATTTTTCTTAGATAAATTTTAATGCATCTTTGCCGCATATAGTAATGTTCTGGCACGCCAATGCTTTATATTCTTTATAGGCCATTCGAGTAATAAATATCTGATATAAAAACATGCATAAAAGAAAATAATCATATGCACCGGTAAATGCATAATATACGTTACGTACCATAAAATGCATTTTAAAACATAAAACATAAAAATTACAGTAAAAAATTATTGCGGGAAAAATTGTTCTGCATCCAAATCCCATCAATTTTCACTGCAATTTATAGTTAAACGCATTGAAAAGAATTTATTATTTTTGGCTACAAATATACGTAAATTTTCTTTTATTTTCCACTCGTAAGTCTATGGAAAAAAAACAGATTATTAGACAAAGGAAATAGGGAAATGCGTTAAAATCGATGGAAACAATTTCCTATTTCGAAATGATCGAATATTTAGATGGGATTTTTTCTTTTAGATTTTACTCCCGTTCGGGTCATAAAAATCAATCAAATAAAATGGGGAAAAAAATCGTAAATTATATTTTTCCCAGCGTAAACAAAATGCATTAGAAATGTATCCATTTCGGTTGAAGGACATGGGGCAAAGTTGCAGTTAAAGTGGTTGAATATCCATAAAAATTCAAAAAATTTTAATGGATTTTTCACCCATAGTATCGCTATCCTTATCCATTCCGATTTATAATAGATTCCCATGTATTTATCCCTCCAACGATTTTTTTTATTGTTTTGATTCTTTCGTCCTTACTAACACATAACGGGTATAGGGATATTGTATTTTAAGATTAAATTTGATTGTATAAAAATATATAAGAACAGAGTGGATAGATTTGTATCCCAAGGAAATTAATCAGATGTCGATTCCTCCATTGTCTGCAAGGACATATATCGATAATTTAATTATCCCTTTAACCATCTCATTTCGAACGTACTGGATAGCTTTAATTACTGTCAATGCGGATCTGCATTAATTGAGGAAATTGAATGCATTGAATTGTGGGTTGGGTTCATTTGCTTGTATAAATGTTGTACAATGAAGACAATGTAAAATTTTGTGGGATATCATTACCCGGAGACTATTAAACGTAGATTTAGTTAAAGATTTTCTATTATATCTAACAGCCGAGGTATTTGATGAACTTAGGGATGCATAACTGAGATATATTCGATATTATAGTAAGGAATTAAATAAGGGCTAATTCTAGAAAAATGTTAAAAATATAAGTTAAGTTAAGCTAAGAAAGCTATATACGAAATAATGTAAGAAATAAAGTAAGAAATTTTGAATGAAAAATAAAATTAAGCTTTTATTTGAAGTCTAAATAAAACTCAAAAATTGTATTTATATTCTCTGGGTATTTTAAGATATCCGACCCTTTCCCATTTCTCTCTACTAGAATATTTGTATCAAAATTTAAATGTCCTGGATCTGATCAAATTCACGATATCTATCTCTATGGTCCTTAAAAACTTCCTCTTAAAATTAACCCGGGGCACCTTTTTATTTCATTACATAAAAAAGGGTGGTGAATGAACACCCAAAATGTGAAAATTTCTACAGATATTTCTAACGGATGCATAATTCTATCGCTGTACAAGATTTATATACTTTCCTTAAGAAACTTTCCAGTAACTTAATTGTGAAGTTGGGCCGACGCTTGACTTAAATAATTTATTATTTCGGAACCTATTTGAAAACCCCGTCGTTGCTTAAACTACATTCATGAAATTTGGTAGATATGTGAAATTAAAATCTTGTATAGAATTTCATATATTCTTTAAGAAAAATTCGAGTAAATTCCAAAAGGAAGCACAATTCGATGTGGATATAAAATTGTTTATCTTCCTAAATAAATTTCCGAATAACTTAATTCAAAATTATAGTCCACGCGCTAAATTAGCGTCCGGGTGTAACTTAAATATTTAATATTTTTAATTCTAAATCTAAATTATTTTTAAATCCTTTAGTTAGACTGAAAGTATAATTCTAGGTAATATGTTGCTAAGCTTTTGCTGTCCTTTAAATTCGCAGTATTAAATTATCAGGAAATCCATAAAAAATTGGGTATAAATTTCAAGATTTCCATTCGGATCCAAAAAAAGCTATTGATGCAGAAATTTTCATAAATTAGTTGAGGAAGAATACAAAAATATCATAACTAAAATTCTCGTACAAAAGCTCTTCAAATACTTAAAAGCTCACAGAAAGCTTTAATTTTGGAACCTTATTTATTACTTCTTAAAATCTATTTTCTATTTAAATAACGATTCCTTAACTGAATTTCATATTCTCCCAATAAAAGTTTCCAAAATCTCGAAAGCTCTTTGAAAGCTTAAAATTAAAATGTCGTTTTATACAATTTTGAACCGAATTTTTATCCGATTCATTAAATTTTAAAGAAATATGACATTTTTACAAAAAGCTTATTAAAACTATTAAAGCACAGTGAAAGCTATAAGTTTCAAATATAGTTTTTACGTTTTAAAATCTAATTTCTAACCAGATATCGGAGTTTTGAGATATTTTTAATTTTCACCAAGAAAAACTCTTGAAAAATCTCGAAAGCTCATTAAAAGCTCCAAATTAAAATGACATTTTATATAATTTAGACTTGAATTTTTTACCGATACATTATATTTATATGAAATTTTGATTTTCCGCCGAAAGCTTTTCCAAACTATTAAAAGCCAAATGAAAGCTCTAAGTTTGGAACTTACTTTTTTCGTTTTAAAATATATTTTCTATCCAGATATCGGTCCTATCACGAAATTTCAATTTTTCCCAAAAAAAGAAGATGCTTCATGAAAGCTCATTGAAAGCTTAAAATTTAAATGTCGTTTTATATAATTTGGTACCGATTGTTTATTCGATTCAATAAATTTCTATAAAATATGAAGTTTTCGGTAAAAGCTTTTTGTAATTCGTTCTAAGCTCAATAGAAGCTCTAAATCTCGAACTTAACTTCATATTTATTACCAGTAATTCTTCCAATACCTTAGCCCGCAATCCCCTTCTCCATCTCGGTGAACTTCCCCCTCAAAATGAACTTATCCCAACGCAACTAAGTCGCGCAACCACCTTCTTTAGGGCGGTTTTTTGGGGTTTTTGTGCTCTGCAGCACTGACTGGTTCCCAGCACTGATTTTTAACAGATGCCCCTCTACATTCCATACGATATTTCAATCTTATGGACGAAAAGGACAAAAACCTGTTTTCGAACCGTGTAGTGCCCCTAACCTGTCTGTCTATACACCCCCTAGGGAAGAAGGGCAGGTAGTCAAGATACCCACCATTAAAATTTCAGATAAGTGCAGCACAGGCCCGTTTTTCAAACTTTTCTTGCAGGGCCCCTCCTTCCCCCTCAAAATGCGTCCCAAACTCGAAACTTCAACAATCAGTTCAAAAATTGACCCCCCGAAGGGAGGAAAGGAAGTGGGGGGAGGGGGGCATTTTTCCACCAATCGATAGCCCTACCCAGGAAGAATATTACGATGTTCTATGAATGATCGATGTTCGGCGAGCGCCATCAGCTACATACAGCAACCAGCAACAGCGAGCTTGTTTGCATAAACTTTGGCTGAATTTTTGAAAAGGTTCGAGTTTCATTACAGCCCACTTTCGGGACATCCCAAACAATTACTGTCATTTATTTTAAAAAAATAGATATGTGGTCGGACAGGGGGCATGCATATATTACTACAATCCAGTGGCGTGCGGTCAATATCTCCATAAGGTGTGCAGAATTTTATTTTCGTGGGCCGGGAAAAAAATCTAAAAACGCAGAAAGTTCCTTTTAACAGTCAGGTAAAAATACGAAAATTAAATATTTCGGAGAAGTTAAATTTATTTAAGAAATATCCGAAATTCGTAAAGGCTCGCACAACGAAATTTGGATATCGGGCATCGCAATATTTGATCCGGATTTCCTGCTTATTTTCTTCAGATCAAGAAAAATGTAATGACGTAGAAAGTTTATGAATTAACTGAGAAAAAATAAAAAAATTTCAATACTAAACTTATCGTGCAAAAGCTCTGGAAAAACTTAAAAGCTTCCAGAAAGCTTTATTTTCAAAACCTAATATTTTACGTTTTAAAATCTATTTTCTATCCAGATAACGATGCTTTAACCGAATTTAAAATTTTCCCATAAAAAAAGCTCATAAAATCTCGAAAGCTTATTGAAAGCTTAAAATTAAAATGTCTTTTTATATAATTTTTATTTGAATTTTTATCCCATTCATTAAATGTAATTGAAGTATGCAATTTTCGCAAAAAGCTTATCCAAACTATTAAAAGCGCGATGAAAGGCTCTAAGTTTCGAACGTAATTCTATGCGTTTTAAAAATCTATTTTCTATCCAAATAACTATTATTATTTAACAAAATTTCAACTTTTTCCAAAATAAAGCTTTGGATAAGCTTGTTGATTATTGACAAAGTTATTAAATAATTTAATTTCAGTTAGAAGTGCTCTACGCCTTCTGCGTATTAGACTGCACGACACTGCTACATTCACTGCAAATCTATATAATATTCTACTACTTTTATCACGTTCTATGCGATAAATTTTCAAAATTCTTGAAAATCGGAAAATTTCGTATAAATCGGTAAACTTAACCAATTCAAAAATTTCTTGAATATCGGTGAAATTTTACTATTTTCTTGAAATTTATCAGGTTTTTAAACATGAGTTTTTCTGTTATTTTAGAAAAATTTTCTGATTATCAAACAGAAACTTATTTCAATCCAAAAATAATTTAATTAAATTCTCCCAACAAAGCCCTCTAAATTATGAGTCAAATTTTCACCATAAATTTGAGATATTTCTATGTTAAAAATTTCTAGCCAAATGATGAAAATTTGAATACATTTCTATTTTCAACGAAGATTTATGTATGATTCTTTCGCTAGAGAGTTTCTAAGTGTCCCTTTGGATAGGATAAAGATATCCTTCCATCAATTATGAACTCCTCGTCCTCAACAATAATCTACAAGACACAAAACACATTGTGCTCTGCGTATATACATAATATTCTGAAAATTTATCTTTAAGTAGTTTTGTTCTATTGTTTTTCATCCCCCGAAACATGAAGTTGCCTTAAACATGCAATTTTCATAAGGAACAGAAAACTTTTCCTATTGTTTTCCACCATCGCTTTCCCAATACAATATATGGGCCATAGAAATGTATGTGGTTGTGTGCATGTAATTGAATAGATAAGACGGTTAATAAATTGCTTTTCATTTTAATAGGATTCAATTTTGAACAGTGATATTTCCCACACCCTCCCCGGGGGTAAAACGCCGAAACCCCAAAAATCAAGATTATTAAGAAAACTGTCGGTATTAATGTTTCCCATCTTATAACGTCTCATAACCGTTTTTCCTCTGTAATAAAATAGGGAATTCCCCAGGAATTATTTTAGGGATCATTAAACAAATAATAAGGAAAAGTTGAATTTTATTGCTCATGAAAACTATTATTTAAGTACAAAAAAGAAAATGTAACAATTTTCCGACATTAATAAAAATTATTATTATTTTCTAGGTCGATGAAAATCTTTATGTAATAGGAATATTAATCCTCGACTTCCTCCTCCTTAATGATACCCAACCGTCTCGCTACATTCTTAACATTCGCAATCACTTCCTCCTGTACCAAATTAAAGCTCATCGCTAGCAATGCAATTCCAAACAATAGATATAAGGAACATAAAGCAATTTTTATTTCCGGATCCTTTTTCACACCTTGGGCCGGTACAAAATCACCGAAACCTGTCGGTGATAAATCAATTGTTATATTTAGAGAAAAAAAATGAAATATCTTGGTTATTTTATACGAACCGATTGTGGTCAATGTAATAAAACAGAAGTATGCTGAATCTAATGCACTCCACCGTTCCCAATGATGGAATATAAATGCACCGGCTATAATGTAGCTGACCACTAAAAAAACGCATAACCATATCGGTACCGGGCGGGCACGTACCGGTATATCTGAATTATCCCAATCCCAATCATCACCATCCATCGAATCATCATCCGAATACTCTTGCATACGTGCTTGACGGTGTACGGCAAAACCGAGGGGGGACATTATTCGGGGGGATGGTGGTGGTCGTTCTGGAAGGAGATTAAAAATGGATTTATTGATTTTTGTAAAATATTACAAAATATTGGTCGAAATTTGCACGTTTTTCGAATAAAATTATCCGATTTTTGTCAATAAAAATTGCAGAAAAAATTTTGACAAAAAAATGTTCACAAAAATTTTCGATTTTTATGAAATCACCGAATTTTGATAAAATGTTCCCAAATTCTGGAAATTTTTCGAAATTCATCAAATTTTCCGAAATTCATGAAATTTCCCAATTTCTTTTAAACTTTGAAGGTTTCATGTGAATCTGTGATTTTCTCATTGTTTTACAAATTTTCAAATTTCCACCTAATTTTGACAACATTTTCCGAAATTCAAGAAATTTTCCAAAAATCACGAAATTTTCCAAAATTCGTGAAACTTTCCGAAATTCATGAAATTTTTCGAAATTCATCAAATTTTTCGAAATTCATGAAATTTTCCGAAATTCAAGAAATTTCCCAATTTCTTTTAAACTTCGATGGTTTCATGGTTCCACCAAATTTTGACAACATTTTCCGAAATTCATGAAATTTTCCAATTCCTCTTAAATTTCGTAGTTTTCATGCGAATCTGCGATTTCTCATTTTTTTTTTTCAAATTTCCAGAATTTTTTCCAAATTTTCTGATTTTAATTCAATTTCACTCTTTTTTGTGAAATTTCCTAAATTATTGTAAAAAAAACCGTTCCCCCAAATACTTTATGTGGAAAAACTGAGAGTATTCCTGCTTTAGGGTGTTTATCCTAAAATTTATTTAAATTAAGCCATTCCAGGTGAAGGCCCAAGTTTTATTTATAACTACTTACGTGGCCTCTCCTTCCGTTTCGGTGACAACTTCTTCACCGGTTGCATTTCAACATCTAACCGACTTACAACACCATCACCACCCCGACCCCCATTCCCATTCTCCGTTCGATGCGGATTCAGATACCGACCATTCGAATGTCTCGATAAATGTTTAACCGGCTGAACGACCGGTTGATGATGGGGCCGTTGCCGTTCCACCGTCATCGATTGATGTGATCGCCGGTGACCGGGCGATCTCTCCCGCTCAAATTGATGCCGGGGCATCGAATGACTACGATAGTTCGGTTGATGATTTGTATTAAATATATCATCATCATCATCATCATCGTCATCAACATCCAATGGTCCAGATGGATTCCGTCTCGGTTGGGACAGCTCCCGTTCCAATTCCATGATCGCATACTTATTGAAGAGGATCGGTGTATCACATTGAGCCATATCGTCAAAATCAAAGACGAGCGGATGTTGTGATATGGATGACCGGGGATCAAGCGATTTGGATCGGGGAACTGGAAAATTTATGAAATTATCGATTAAAAATCGAAACATCTAGTCTAGTTTAACATACCAGTCGGTCGAGATTTATGATGTCGACCAAATGAAGCGGGTAATGTCATAGGACCGATATCGATTGAGTGTCGGTAGGGGACATTCAACGATTGTGCTCGCCGATATCGGTGACCCCCCGTTGAATGAGGTGGGTCCATTCGATCAACATTTTCAAAGTCGAAACCGTGCTTACCGTGCGGATGTTTCTTTATGTTACGCTCCCGTTCAACAGTGTGTCGCTCGGGGGGTTGTTGACGAGGTTTCATCCGGTTAGCAAATCGAGGAGTACGGTTTTGGAGGGACTTTGTTCCTCGGTCAGGTAGATTATGTTTTAAGTCGTTCGGAGCGGAATAACTGAAGTTTAACTCATTTTGAATTTTGTGTTTTATTTTATTAATAATAATTTACCGTAACTCGGTATCAGAGTAAGCATGAGACATTCGTCGGTCCTGGAATGAACCGATTCCCGAATCAGCTGTCCGTTGTGATATTCTCATCGATCGACGCATTGATGGTTGAGACTTGGTTGAATGTCGTACCGATTGGCGAATGGTATTTTGGCGCCGTAACGTTTCCTGTCGCCGTAGTCGGCTGCTATTTTTTCGCTTCGGTTCCCGGGTACAAATGAAGCAGCAGACTCGCCAATATAGAAATCTGTATGCAAATGTGGGTAGACGAAAAAAGAACCGACAATTAATTTATTCACTAACACACACCTCCCTGAAATAAATTTTATGTTATTAGAATTCATAGCAATGCATTCATTAAGTATCCACAACAAATTGTTACGAAGTTTTTTTGTTAAAAACATACTCGGTCTCTCTGGGGAGTGGGAATTCGAATTGAGGTTTTTGTATCCCATTCCGAATAATATTATTATTTACCTTAAAGAACTGGCCATCAGATCGCCAATGGTTGACAAACAAAGTAACATTAATGGTATGCCGAGAATGGCATAGAATATTGTTGTCACCTTTCCCATTGGTGTTTTTGGGGCAATGTGTCCGTAACCTTAAATGGAATGAAAATAGTTGGGATAACAAATAATTTTATTATTTTTGGATGAAAATTTGAATATATGAAATGTTTGGTTTGTAAGGATTGAATTACTCTTTTTCAAATATTCGGATAAATTAAAAGTTTAGGACTCATTACGATTTTATTTGGAAAAATAAATAATAAAAATAAAGAAACTCTTCCAAATAAATTTTTATTTGGTGTCAGTAGTGGGATGGATATTTTTTATTTCTCTTATATTCGAAGAAATAATCGTCATACGTTAATCCATTATAAAATCCAGATATTAGAAGCTAATTTAAGATCTTTTTTACTTAAATAATTCTCGGTATATAAATGAACCAAAAATATGGTTTAAATTTGCACAGCCAACCTCTGGTTTTATTCTATTTAATTGCAACAAAATGAATTAAACAATTGTTGGCTAGCCAAAAATAGACAATATCTATGCTGATATGGAAAAAAGATAGACCAATGAACACAATTTATAAATTAGTTGAGGTATATTTACTCATTAATAAACTTTACCTAAGCTTAAATAATATATTTTAATTTAGTATCTGCACTATTCGGTATTGTATTTCTTAACTTTACAAATTTAAGTAATAAATCACTAAAAAGATTCGGATTTACCCGAATATTTTCTTTGGATCCAAAATGTAATGATCCGGAAAGTTTATAAATAAGTTAAGGAAAAATATAAAAATATAAAAACTCAACTTTTCGGTCAAAAGCTCTAAAAAAACTTATAAGCTCCCAGAAAGCTTTATATTCCTAATCTTATTTTTACGTTTAAAAATCTATTTTCTACGCAGCCTTTAACAAAATTTTAATTTTTCCCAAAAAAAGCTTCAAAAAAATCGAAAGCTCATTAAAAGCTCAATATTGAAATGCTAAATTATAAAATTTGGATTTGAATTTCTATCCGATTCATTAAATTTAAATAAAACATAGATTTTACCCAGAAAGCCTATCCAAATTATTTAAAACGCAACGAAAGCTCTAAGTTTTGAACTTAATTTTTAACGTTTAGAAATCATTTTTTCGTGATAAAACTCTAAAAACCTCGAAAGCTCATTGAAAGCTTAGAATTAAATTTTCATATTACATTATATGAATCTAATTTTTAATCGATTCATTTCATTTAAAATATGAAATTTTTGATAAAAGCTTTCTCAATCATGTTCAAAGAAAGCTTTACGTTTCGAACTTAATTTTTATGTTTAAAATCTATTTTCTATGCAGATAGCGATCATGGTAGCATGACGAAACTTCGAATTTTACCAAGAAAAATGGATAAAGAAAACTAGAAAGCTCATTAAAAGCTTAAAATTAAAATATCAAAGTAGAATATTTGGAATCCAATTTATATTCTATTTTTATTAAATGTAGATAAAATATGACATTTTCGCTAAAAGCTTTCGCAGCCGATTGGAAGGACAAGGAAAGCTTTCAAAGAAACAGGGTGATTAAATGGGGTTTCGGTAAATTCAATTTTTTATTATGAAAATTTCATTCGATTTGGGCTAAAATTTTTTATTGAATACGCGATTACGTGAATTCAAAACTGATTTTAAGATGTTGATCCTAATTTTGAAATAATTGATTTTCTTTACAATTTTGTTGGTCTTCATTTGATCATCATTCTTGAGCTAAATTTTTTATTAAAGAAATTTCCCTGGATTTTATTCAAATTTCTTTAACGAACAGTTGATAAGATAAATCAATCTCGTTTCAAGATTTTGGAAAAAAAAATGTTTTTGAAGGAGCTCATAACCTCCTTGGGAAAATCGTTAATTGATTTTTATTTTAATTCAAATATTAACCGAATTTCTAACACTAATAATCTTTGTCTGGTTTTTCAAAATATAAGTTCTGAGGCCACCTTCAGATTTTAACAAACCGATTGAATACCCAAGTCATCCCCATTTTTCTAAAAATTTTATTAACAAAAACTTCTAGCTGATTTCTTAGAAATATTTTATTGCATTTCCTTGAAAAGAAACCGCTTATCTCGAGTAATCTTGTATCCACCGCCTAAAACATCAGGGAGTTGTATTTTGGAACAGTTTGTTCTACAGGTTCTTCTCTTAAACCCTTAGGTTCATTTCTGAATATTCATATATTCCCTTTCCTCGAAATAATTTACCGGAATCATAAATTTTCCAAGAGAAATTCTAAATTTTCAGATAAATATTATAAAATTTGTCATTTTTTGCCCGAAGGAAATTAACCCCGAACAGGTTGATTTTTTCAAAAAAAATTTTATTTTTAATGAAATCTCTGCACTTATACATTCCTAAATCACCCCCCCCCCCTCTTAGAGTCTTAGAACCAATGGATTAATTTGATGGTAAAGTTTGTTGTACAATTTCCACATTGAACCTTATTTCTTCCATATGCAGATTTTCCCATTCCCTAAGAGGCGGCGTCGCCATCTGATTCTCTCGAATAAAATTTTTAAATCCACAAAATAGTCGATAATTTCGTGGAAAATTTTAAATTTCAAAATTTCACTTCCGATTTATTTAAGAGTTGCCTTAATAGAGGTAATGACGTGAACATCTTAAGGATATTCTCGGAAGTTATATTTTTAAAACATCGAATTTCAAGATATGAAATTCTTTTTGGAATTCAAGAAATAATTTTCATCATTTTCGGTCCGTTTTGTAAAAATAACACAATATTTCAAATATTTTCTAACAAAACTTGGAAATCTAATTACGTAGAATTGTTCCCAACTAAATAATGAAGAATTTTGATTTCGGAAATTTTTCAAAAAAAAACAACTCCTGAATATAGATGGTTGTTCCCTTCGAACGAAATTTTTAAATCGCTACTTTACCAAAAAATGTCAATATTTTCCAGGGATTAGGGGAAATTCGATGGGTTATGGGTTATGGGTTAACAGAGTAAAAAACATGAAAACATTAAGGGGATATCCTGTAAAATTTCAAAAAATATTTTTCAAAAAATTGACATTCAAATTATGAATTTTTTTGTAGGAAAGAAATCTGAAAATCGACAATAATCAGCCCAACGGTAACAGCCAAAAACGGTAACAAATCGGAAATGGTGAGTGAGTATCCGGGCATATAATTAATTAATTAATTTATTTTCTATGTATTCTTTTACTCGTCAATATTTAATTAATTAATTAATTTACTTATAAATGTATTTATTATCTTTTCACATACGTAGTTTATTTATTTATTATATAATTAATTAATAATTAACAAATACGTTTATTTATTCTTATTTCTTATTTATTTCTAAGTTTCTGAAGTTTCTATATTTACCAAAGGCATTGCTGGGTTCCTTTTTGGACCATTTTTCCTGAAATTAGTTACCCAAATTATATAATTATAATTTCCAAATAAAAAATAGACTATAATCTTAGCGTTATTTGCTTATTTGCAGCAAATAATTTACTCACTATTTATGAATAATAATATCCATTATTTATGGAATTTTATACAATTGTTTTCTTATCTTATGCAATATTTATACATACGAATATATTCCTCAGGAATAACTTCTAAAATCTAGTAAAATTTGATGTTGAGGATAAAATTCCTGAAAAAGCGGGAATTTAATATTGTGTAACTACAAGATCTGTATAGTTTTTAAGAAATTCGAAAAAAATTTAAAATTAGACAGCAATTTCGATTGAAAACCAATTGAAAATAATACATAAATTTCAAGGATGTACTGCAAATTTCAAAAATTTCATAGAAATCTCAAAACATGTTAAAAAACTGAGAGTTTCTTGAAAACGGAATTTTTTTTTATAGAAATTCAAACCATTAATTCGTACAATAATTGAAAAATTGAGTAAATTCGGGAAATTTTTGAAAAACAATGAACAAAGTTTCCAAACTTTGGGGTCAATATGGCGGACCAATATAAAATTATTCCCATATCAAGTAATTTAATCTAAAAAAAACTTGAAGAAAGGTCAATGTTATAAGTCTCTGAATCGCTTTTTGTTTCTATTTTTAACAGAAAATTAAATAACTGAGTAGGTGGATTTATTTTCAAGATTATCAGGAAGTCCTTTAAAAATCCATAAAAAGTTTTAATTTAATATAAATCTTAATCAAGCAATTTAAAATCAAGCTTGCCTGAAATGGGCGCTATTCTATTGGTGATGATGACAGTAAAATTAAAAGAATTGCTTCTCGAAATCTCTTTCTAGTTTCGAGAAAATTAAACTATTAAGCTAACAATTTAGAATTAATCCATTAAGAATAAAATAATAATTTTTGATTTATGGATTATTTTCTAAATTTAAAAAATTAATATTTCTCGAACTAATAATTTAATTATATTAATTGATCTTAAAGATAAGCGGAAAAGTCTGGCCCATTCACCAATCATCTAAATTTTGAACATATTACTTTTAATGATGAAACGTTGTTCGGTGAAATTATTTTTTTTTTTTATTAAAATTGAAAATTAAATCAACTCAATTGATAAATTAAATAGTAAATATAATTAAATTGACTCAGAAAAATTAAATAATATTGGCTATAATCCCCCAAAAAGTCGAAATATATCTTAATTCTTTAAAATAATTTTAATTAATTTGTATTAACTAATTAAATTAAATAAATAATTTATGTAACGTTTTTTCTTCTTATTTATTATTTTTAACTTCTTCCCGATTTTTTGAGACAATTTCCTTCATTTCCTTTCTTTTCAAATCCCCAAATTAGAAAATGTCAGGAAAACTCGAGAGAAAGTCTGGAAAAATAAAAAATAAAATCTTAGGTGAAGGAAACTCGGGAATAAGTGGAAGTTAATTGGTATAAGTCGGAAATATTAAGAATCGGTAGGAAAAGAAACAAAAACTTTGTCTAAAACACCGTACCGGATCCAATATATTTCCAAAATTTTTGGCATTTCAGGACAGCTATGTATTTTAATTCTTATGTAAAAATTCAATATCCTTTAACCCAAATTTTCTTAAGAAATCATAAGACAATACAAGTACCTAGGGAAATACATAGACGTCTGATAACCGATTATTTTATATCATTTCACCGACATTTTCTTGCGAGTCTTGAAATCGATTCTTAAAAAATCAGATAATTTCGGGAAATTTTGAATCTACTTCTAAATCCCGAAAAAGGGTTAAAATAAATCATAAAATTAAATGATTTAATTATAAAAAAAAATGTTCAATAAATTTTTTAATAAAATCCCCAATTTGCTTGTAATTTTGATTATTTTCCTCACCGCTTTGACAGAAAACGCTATTTTCCAAAAACTTTCTACGGGACGTGTAAAATCTAACTACATAGGATTATTCCTAAATAAATATTGAACAAAAATCTACTTCTCGGAATTAATGTAAAATGAACCTCCGAATTTCGGCGGAGATTTCCGTAGGGAGAAATTATTATAACTCGACTTTTCCCAAAAATTGCCATACAATTTCAGGAAAATTGTAAATTTCACAATTTTATTTCCGATTCATTTAGGGAATCGTCTACTAGCGATAATGAATAATAATAATATCCTTAAGGGGTTATTTAAAAATTTATATATCTAAAATGGCCTTAAATTCATAGGTAGGTCCACCCTGCTTAAGAAATTAATTTTCCGTGGAATTTTGAAGGGAATATTGTTTAGAAGGAAACTTCTAAATATTTTAGATTCCCAAAATAGAATAGATTAGTCAAATAAACCGAGATAAATATTTATATCATTTAAGCCGTGTCCAACTCACCATTCCCTAGATTTAATTGTTCCCTTCGTATTTAAGTAATTAAATTTCTATCAAAACCTACAATATATTAAGTTTTAAGCTTTAACTTAATATCTACAAGAGACGGTAGCTCAAGTCAATATGTTTACACCAATTTTTGCACACATAATTCGAAAGCTTTCCTAACGAGCTTTATTAACCTGAAATAATCTGGTTGAAATAGGGTGGGTATGGGATATACAGATTTTAGACATTTATTCAAGTAGATATATACAATTATCCTTTTAAATAGGTAATAGAAATATCGGAGAGCTTTGGAGATTTGTCGGAGAGAGTTTCATAGAATTTCGAAAATTCTTTAAACATAAATTAATTTAATGTAAAAAACGATATCAAAATGAATTAATTTAAATCTCAAATGTAAAGCGTTATTAGAGATTTAAATTCCCAGACTAGATCCCACAGACTTTTTCCCAAAAACTTGAGATTTTATTGGAATTGAATTAATTTAATAAAAAAAATTGGGTCGGGAATGAAACAATTGTGTTTAATTAAAATTGTTCGATTAAAACTTTGAAATTTTGTAGAGCTTTCATCAGAAAATAAATTTCAAAATTTATTTACCTTAAAACGGAAAGTAAAGCTTCAATTTTCGACTTTTTAATCCGAAAGTATCCGAATTATTTAAATTGATTAATCGGGATATAAAATAATATTTTAATAAAAAGCTTTGAATGAGCTTTTAGAAGTTTCTGAAAAATTATTGGGATAGAAAATTGATTTTATAAGGCGTAAATTTTATTCAAAATTTCCTTGAGCTTTTAATTTTCCATGAAGCTTTTTAACCAAAATTTCTTATTTTATATAAATTTTGTTATCGGGTGGAAAAAAATTCGACGATGACTTAAATAATATTTTAATTCAAAGCTTTTTATGAGCTTTTAAAATATTCCTAAAGCTTTTTTCTAAATTTATTGATTTTAATGATTTGTAAAAAAAATTGATTTAAAACATGTAAATTTAGAATGGAAATAAAAAGTTTCCCTAGCGCTTTTGATTTTATTTGAAAGCTTTTAAACGGAAATTTTGAAATCATTTAAATTTAATTATTGGGCAAAAAATTAGATTCCATTAGATTTTCAAGTAAAAGCTTTCGATGAGCTTTTTTAAATTTCATTAAGCTTTTTCAGAAAATCTTTAATTTCACTGATTTTAAATTTATTAGGGTGGAACCCGAATATATCAAGTACATTTATTAGTTGCTTTGACTACATGTTACATAGTAATTATACAAACCAACTGAATAGCCGTGACCATCAATAATAATAATAATTATTTAAAATTCACTCATATTTCATACAATAAATTTCCTTTGTCTCAAGTGAGATCCAACAATTATTCCGTATTTTTCAAAGTTTATTTTAAATATTTATTATTTCTACGTTCCTACATATATAAATATATTAAAATAAATAAAAAGTTATACAATTACATTGTATATTTCTGTATTACGATGCTTGAGAGTGTGGCCATTGAACCAAAAAGCAGACGGTCATTTATTCCGAATATTCAAATTACGTCATTACAGACTAGATACAACTTTACGATATTTTTATATAAAAACATGTTTTTTAAAAATAAAAATAATAATGAAGCCCATTGAAGAATTTTTTTTAGATAAAAATAGTCGAATTGCCACTTAATCTCTACCAACCACATCTAATGGGTTAATAGAGAAATAAGTAGCGCGGAAACTGGGATATATAAATTTAAAAAATGTTAGTTGTTACATCAATTTAATTAAGAATGGTCAATTTTTGATGAAATTTTGTAACCTGAAATTGTCTTTCATTCATTAAAATGGTCTTCCTACGGAAGAACTGACTTGAACTACAAGTTTTGTATCTTAATTCTAACCTTCGTACTTCCCCAATAATTAGAAATTACGTAGAGCGGAATAAAATTCCCTATCATTTCCGTTGCTGTAAATTAAGATAATTTATTTAATTATACATCTTATTGAAAAAATGATTCATCTCAAAGTCGCATAAGAGAGTGTGCAAAAAAAGAATAAAAACTAGGTGAAGGTCAAACACCAACCAAATTTTTTTTTTGCACACAATATCATATTTTTGAATGTTTATTTGGCAAAGAAAAAATTATTTAAAATCTTTTGATATTGAGATGAGATTATGAGTTTAAAATGTTACTGACCGATTGTATATAATAAAACTGCAATCCCATTTTTCATTGACTGCTATATAAACAGGGCATTTTGACTGACATATGCTAGATATACAATATACCTATTCTGTCCATTATGTAATTTTTTAATAAACCGGATAGATGTTGAGATAGTATATTTAGGGATTTGAACTTAAAAGATATAAGTCCAAAAATTGTATAAAATTACAATTCAGAATTTGATAAAATTTTTCTAGAAAAAATATTATTGAAGAAAATTACCACTTAGCTCAATTCCACTTTGATCAATTCATATGTAGATTTAAGTAAATTAATATGTTAAATGAAATGAGGTGCATTCAAATGAAAATGAAATTACAGCCAAATGTACAGAATTACTCGATGTAATTTGTTACATGTATAAATGAACAGAGAGAGGAAAAAATATATTTCTTTTTTTTGATTTAATTAATTCTTGTCTGATGGGAGGAAACGGCTGATTTTGCAATAATTTTATTTGAAAAGAAAAATCGCTTTAATTAATAATACCAAGGTATGGGGAAGATCATTAAACATTAACAATATTTTAGGCGCTGCAGAATTAATGCTAAAGACCGAGTTCTTGTAAAATTTCTTTTTCTGAAACCGGTTCAAAGCCCTCTAAATTCGTAGTTCTAGGTTCTCGATGGTGGGAAATTGGAAGAGAAATTTGATTCGGAAAATTTAATGATGTCAAATTATTCAAAAATAATTACGGAACAAATTATGTTAAAATAATTTTCTGAAGAAATTACCCCTTGGAATTTTTATGGCTGTTTATATCGGATGCGACTAAAATTTCAGGCCTTCAATGGAAAATAACTCAAATTTCTGGGGAAAATTAAAATGTTAAGATTTTGTAATGAAATCATTTAAGGGATGGTCTCAGTGATCTAATTATATAAATATCTTAAGGCGTACTTCTGCAAATATATTTTTAAATGATCGACAAAACTTGAATTTAGAAAATTCGAGTTTTTTGTCTCGATTTTGATATTTCGGGATAAATAAATATACGATGAAATTTTAGAAATTTTCTTGTCGGCATTTTTCTGATTTCCTGAAACTCTATCGAACTTCTAGAATATTTTCTTCGGCCGAAAAAGAATTTAAAAACGCCAAAATTTGCTTTGATTGTTAGGTATAAATACAAAAATTAAATATTTCTGAGAAATTGAAATTTATCTAAGAAAATTCAAAAATTTGTAAAGGGTCACACCGAAAAATTTGAGTATCGGATATCGCGATATTTGATCTGGATTTCCCGATTATTTTCTTCGGGTCGAAAAAAATGTAATGATGCAGGAAGTCTATAAATTACTTGAGGAAAAATAATAAAATATCGAAACCAAACATTTCGTACAAAAGCTCGCCAAAAACTTAAAAGCTGCAAGAAAGCTTTATTTTCCGAAACTTATTTTTTACCGTTTTAAAATCTATTGTCTGTCCAAATTAATGGAATTAATGAAATTTGAAAATTTTTCAAAAAAATTATTCAAAAATCTTGAAAGCTCATTGAAAGCTTAACATTAAAATTTTTTTTTTATAATTTTACAATAAAATTTTTATCCGATTCATTGAATTTAAATGGAAAATGGAATTTTCTCAGAAAAGTTGTCCAAACTATTAAAAGCGCAATGAAAGGTCTTAATTTTTTTCGGTAAATATTCTGTTTTCTATCCAGATAATGGTACTTTAACGAAATTTCAACTTATTCCAAAATAAAGCTTTCAAAATTTCGAAAGCTCATTGAAAGTTTAAAATTAAAATATGGTTTTACAAAATTTGGAATATAATTTTGATGCGATTCATTAAATTTTGATAAAATATAAAGTGTTCGCAAAAAACTTCCACAATCTGTTGTAAGCTAAAAGAGAGCTCTAAGTTTTGGAAGCTCTTTTCAGACAATTTTTAATTTCATTGACATTAAATTATTGAGATAGAAAATAAATATTAAAACGAGTAAATTTAAAACCGAAATGTAAAATATCCGTCCAGTTTTTAATTTTCCACCGAACTTTTCAACGAAAATTTCGAATAAGAATTTTTTGGGAATAAAAATTTATCTTCGATTTTTAATTTACTGAAAATACTAATAAAAATATAAAAAATTTATCCTCTTTCGATATCTTTTTAATTTTACCTGATTTTTCCCCTGACTTTCTCGAACTTTTTATTATATTTAAATTTCGAAGTTCTTCCTTAGCTTTTCTGAATTTTTTTCTCTATTTTTATCTCCATCTTCTCGATTATTTTTACAAACTTTCCCAAATTTATTTTTTTTTGTTGAATTTACTAACTTTTAAACTAGTAATTTGCTCAAATAATTTCTTAATTAAAATCACTGAAATTAGTTTTTAATTTAACTAATTTACTAGCTAAGAAAAATTGATTCCACCGAATTGGATGAATATTTCTTAATAAAATTTTTTTAATATAAAATTGATCTCGCGATAAACCTGAAAATATTCAATTTTCCTTAGATCATAATTGACTCAAATAATTTTTTTATGTAAAACCCCTGAAATTAGTTTCTAATTTAACTAATTTGCTATCAAGGAAAAATGGATTGAGCAAAATTTGGAAAAGTTTTCTTAACAAAATTTTGAACCTACAAATTGATCTGCGATTAACAAATCAATGTATCGGAAAATAATCAATTCCTTTTTAAAATTTAGAAGAAGACTTAAAGAGGACTTGTCATAAATAGACTTGTAAAATCAGCAAGCCTCAATCAAAGATTACCCCGCCCGATGAAGTCTGTAAAAGTTCATAAAAGTCGCGTAAAATTCGGAAAAAACTAGTAAAAGTCATAAAAATAGGATAAGTTGGGAAAAGGTTGTGAAAAACCTGAAAAATTGTCTGAAATGGTAAGATTTTCCTGACTTATATGCCTACTTTTCGTTGAGATTTTAATCCCGACTTTTATCTAACTTTTCCCACAATACACAATATTTTCAAATTCTACCTGATTTCTTCAAGCTTTTCTAGAGAGAATTTTCTAGATTATTTCTGTTTTTCTCCCGAGAATTCGGACAAATGAGCAGAAAAGTCCAAAAAATGGACGCCTAATATAATGACCAATAGATGGGTAGAAGTACAACAGAAAATCGGTTACTTTTCAGGGAACATTTATTATTATTTCCAAAAAAAATTTAAATTTTAAATTTTGAATGAGTTTCAAATAGTAGATTAGGTGGGTGATTTATTACGACTATAAAGTCTGGGGGTCCCCTAACATCATATATTTTTACTATTCTGTCAAAAATCGAATTGCATGAAAGTCTATAAATTCGATCGAAATTATTTAATATTTTTCTAAGAATTTTTTGGAAATTTTTTTTTTTTTCAAAAAATTGTCTAATCTGATATCTTTTAGATTATTTTTTAAAAATCAATTTTTCAATTTTTTTTTTTTCTAAGCTTTTAGATTTTTCCTGACAGTCTTCCCAGAAATTTTGTTAAGGAACTGACAGGACTTTTTAAAAAGTCCTTTCAGTTGTATTTAATTTTTATTATTTTATTTTATCATATTTTATTATGAAAAGTACTTAACAGTCTACCCTTCCTCATTAGACTCGAATGCCATAATTTATTTAGCAATGCATATTTTCCTATTGTTACATTTTAAAGTAAGGTACTGCATCTAATAACCTGAAAATTAGATTTAAAAAAAAAATAATAAATGAAAAGAAATTAACAATAATTGTTTTCCGAAAATTATTTCTCAAAAAGAAATAATTAATTTGTAACAATTAAGAATATTAAATTTTTAAAATTATTAATTTGAGCGAAAAAAAAACCTGTGGAGACAATCTTGAGATTCAGTCAAGGTTTTATAATTATTAATATTATTTTAAAGGTAAACCAATTTTACGTATTTTTACTTTAATCGTAAGAGTATTATTTTACAAAATTTAATATAAGAATGATAAAATTTTTCAAAATTCATTCAGTTTTAATTAAACGGTTGAAACGAAAAGTATTTTATTCAATTTTATATTTTTTATTTTATAATACAAAAACATTGAGTATATTTTCATTAATGAATTTTATTTTTTGTGGATTCAATTTACTATAAAATTTCCCTCCAAAAAAACAATCAAGAGAATTGTATTGTATCAGTTTTCAGAAAAACTTTTTTATTATACGGAAAAGTTTACGATTTTAATTACAATTAATAAATGTTAGGAAAACAAACAAACAAATTAAAATAATTAATTAAAGAGGTGAATTGGAAATTTTTGTTTTAATTTTGATGTAATAAATCCTGCATGTAATTAAATGATATTTTATAACAGAAGTTTATTTTTTAATTTATTTTATGGGGGGAATTGTATGGTTGTTAAATAAATCTAATCTGGGATATGTGTATCTCTGAATTTCAAATATTGATTTGGAATTTCTCATTGAGAAATTTTTATTGATTCAATTTTAATCCGATGTATTAAATTTGAATGAAATATTATTTAACTTCAGGGAAATTTAAAATTTCGACCAAAAGCTTTACAAAAATTTCAGATATCAATTGATTTATGTTCAAAATCCAATTTTCTTTCTGAATAATTGAAATATCAAATTTTTCGTTACAAGCCGCGGTGAGAAATTAAAAGCTTGAAAAAAGTGTATCCTTCGGAAATAATTTTTTATATATTAAAATTTCTTTTTCATCCGAATAATTTATTTTGAAGCAAATTGTCAATTGAAAATGAAAAAGCTCCAAAAGAATTTACAAAGCTCGCTGAAAGCTTATTATTAAAAATTTTATAAATTCATTTTTTGTCCAATTAAATTTAATCAGAATTGATCTTAAATATTATATGCAAATTTAAAAAGCTCAAGGAAAGCTTTCATTTTTTACATAATTTTAAACACATCAACGTCAGTTTTAATTCACATTAAGTTATTTCCAACGAAAATTTCTAGAATTTTGAAAATATTTCCTAAAAAACCAGAGAAATTGCCTGAAAGCTTTTTATTAAAGAAATAATTTTATTCATTATGAAATCCATTTTTCCCCGATAAATTTAATTTAAAAAATGCAAAATTCTTGCTAAAGAATGTGAGGAAACGTAAAAGCTCAAGAAAAGCTTGAAGCTTCAAATATCATTTCTTTTGTTTTTGACAACCTTTTATAATATGAATGATTATTTGGAAATAAATTAATAACTTAATGGGAAAATCTCTAAAAAAAACTTAAAAAGCTCCTAGAAAGTTTATTATCAAAAATTTATTTTATAAATTTTTTAAATTAATTTTTAATCCAATTAATTTGAACTGAATTAGATCAGAAATATATTTAAAAACCCCGTGAAAATTTGAAAAGCTCACGGAAAGCTTTAATTTTTTAATGAAATTAAAATTTAATTAACGTAGGTTTTAAGTCTCATTATTAATTTATTTTGAATGAAATTTTTAACTTTACGAAAATTTTCTTTAAAAAAACGTGCAAAATTCGCCGCAAGCTTTTCATTAAATATATAAATTTATTCATAAAGTCATAAAATCGACTTTTTCCCGATAAATATAAACTAAACGAAATCCCAAATTTTTTTTAAAGAAAACCTAGAAATGTAAAAGCTCAAAGAAAGCTTAAAGTTTCATATATCAATTTATTCGTTTTGGAATACCTTTCATAGTATAATTAATTTATTTTGAAAGAAATTAATAACTTACGCGAAAATTTCTAAAAATCTCCAAAGCTCTCTGAAAGCTCATTATGTAAAATTCTTTTTATAAATTTCTTAAATCAATTTTTATTCGAATTAATTTAAACGAAATGAAATCGGAGTTGTTCTTAATATTCCTGTGAAAATTTGAAAAGCTCACGCAAAGCTATGATTTTTAAATGCAATTTTAGACATATTTACGACAGTTTTTAGTCCAACTATTGTATGTTTAATAAAATTTTTAACATTATGAAACAATTTTTTAAAGAAAACCTGCAAAATTCACCGAAAGCTTTTTTTGAATTCAAAATTTTTTTTCACTTTGAAATCTAATTTCCCCAATAAATTTATACAATAGAATAAATGAAATTTTTGCTAAAAAAAGGTGTGGAAATAAAAAAGCTCTAGGAAAGCTTAATGTTTCAAATATAATTTTTTTCGATTTGGGAGTATGTTTTATGATATCATTAATTTAATATGAAGGAAATTAATAACTTAAAGCGAATAGTTTTAAAAAATCTGTAAAGCTCGCTAAAAGCTTATTATATGTAGAAGTAGTTTATTCAAAATTGGACTGGATTTTCTTACATTAATAAATAAAAAAGATTTTAAATAAGCATAATTACAAACTCTATTTAATTTCACTCTTTTTTTTAAGAATAGAAATATTTCAAAAATTCGGAAATTTTACCAAATTTGTAAAATTTTAAGAAAATGGAAAATTTTTTAAATCGGAAATTTCATGAATTTCTGAATAATCGAAAAATATCATGAAAATTTAGCAATTTAGCAAATTAAATTTTCCAAATTTATAAAATATTTAAATTCGGGTTTGTACGAAATTATACGACTTGCATCTAAATTCTACCAAGTATAAACCAAAAAAAAAAAAGGAAAATAAATCAGACATAAATTAGAGATTATGTGCATAATTTACTAAGCTTGATACGGTACAGATATCGTAGGTAGTAAATTCTATAATGAAATTAAAATTTAGAGCAAATTTAAATTATTTAATAATCAATATTTTATTTCAAATTAATTCTACTATATTTAGTTGTCATAAAAAAATAATATAAATACAGTTAACCCCAGAGATACACATATCATGAGATATTTCGTTAGGACGTCTAACTTTCAAGAGAAAAAATTCCTCTCATCTGAACCGTGTAAATCGAAGAATTTCTGTACCAATAAGAAATAGCTCTTATTAATTATTAATAAAAATTATTTCTTATTATTTTCAGATAGTTTATTGAACTAAAACGGAGGGTATTTCGAAAAATTACAAAATATTTCTTTTACAATAAACCAATATTCATTCCATCCCACATCAACTTAAAAATCATCAACAAATAAATGCTAAAATGTAGGTCATTGAAATATAATTTTTAAAATATTAGTTAAATTTATATTTTAAAATATTTATTATTTACTTAAAGATTTAATATTCTCAACATTGATCATCGGAACATTATCCGATGATAAATGGTCATGGTCGAAGAATGATGGAAATCAACGGGCAAGCGATCGTAGCGATCGTCGCTTGGAACGGTTAGAAGATCTCGGTGAAAAATATGAAGTCAGCGAACCGACAACAAAACGTCCCAACAAACCACAGCAGGATGACTTTTATCCGGAGAATCAAGGAACGGATACGAGATATAATTTTAATGCGTTAGGAATTAGTGGGTTAGGTGGTGGGCCGATAGATGGACCATACGGTGGTGGGGGATATGGACCGTACGGACCGAATCGGGGGTACTATCCAGGGCAAGGTGGTGGTGGATACCCACAGTATCCAGGTGGTGCAGGTTACTATCCCCCACAGAAAGGAAATCCAGCGAATGGGATATTAGTTGGACCGGGTGGTCCGACTGGTATCATTGGACGGCCACCGTATTATGGGGGTCAAGGTGGTCACGGAGGGTACGGTGGATATCAACAAGGATTCGGTGGAGGAAATTATGGTCCAGGAGGATTTGGTGGTAGTCCGTTAGGTGGTTATGGTGGTGTTCCACCATATCGACCAGGACCTGGAGGTTATCCAGGTGGTATTGGACCCGGTGGTGGTTATGGTGGACCAGGATATGGAGGACAATTTGGTGGGCAAGGATTCGGCGGTCCAGGATTCAATGGTGGCTATCCACCATACAGCAATAATATTAATATATATGCGGACGAACCGGAGGGCAAGGAAAAACCAAACAGTAAACTTTCAATTGAAAAGAAATCTGATCAGTAGGAGACGGTGGGAGACTGTGATTTAATTATTTAGAATTTATTTATTTATATTATTATACCAAAAAATTGATTAAAAATTATAATTAAAAAAAAATCCTTACCAATTGTTGTTATTACTATAATCGAATAGAACAACGATCCTGGAAAAGTCCATTGAGTGTTGTTTATATCCTCGATCCCATCCCAACCTTTCGTTTTCATTAAATCTAGAATCTCATTTTCGAAAAGCTGATAAATTAAAATAAAATCGATCATAAGCATTCATGAAATATATTCAATGGTTACTTGTAATTTTTTAATTGCCGTAGCTGTCCAATTGTCCTCCTCCAAATATGGTATTTCCTCATAAGTCATTTTCCAGAAAGCTTCAGTCAAATGTTTCCGATGAAAGCTGATATTTCTTTTGACCTATTTTCAAATATATCAAATTATCTGATTTAATCCTACAAAGATATGCCAGGATTAATTCACAATCAAAGGAATGAAATAAATTATTGATTCTCAAAATACATTGATCAGTTTCTATATATAAAATTATAGAAAATGCATTCTCGCTTTTATTCTAAAAATAAGAAAAATCAAGAAAGTCATAAAATCTATAATTTATTTTCAAAAAACCGATAAAATCTAAATATGCGACCCCATTCATGGTTATTCAAAGTAATAAAATCTTATACTTAAATTGTATATTTTATTATCTTGACCAATCAACGCTTAAAATCAATAAATTATCCCCCAGTTTTTCAACTATCGACTCACCGACATCTCATTTTCCGATTCCAAATACTGGAAGGTGGTCGCGCCCAATAAACAGTATGCAACGACTAGGGTTACTAGTGTTACATGCGATATGATACGGGTGAACACCTTCCATGACACACATATACATGATGTGCAACGATTTCGTTCCTTTGGGATTTTCTCGAAATCTTGAACCGATCGTCTCACAGACATTTTAATATGTTAGAAGTTAGACATGTAGGAAATGAGATCTGTGAATTGGAAAGATCTAGTTATGACTTATCAATAGAGGATTGATTTTTTTATAAAGTCTGTTTCGCAATATCCTCAATAGGGAATACAATACCGGTATACCGTTTACTGGTATACCGGAATACCGGTCATTTTTTGAATACCGAAATACCGTTATTTGATTTAATAAATACCCGTATTTCGGTATCGGTTTTTAAAATATAAAATACTGACGCAACTTTGAAATTTTTAACAAATACACTTCAGAAATTAGGAACAGAATTATCTCGCGAAATGGAATAAGCGTTAAAATTTCAAATAACTCACCGCAGAACAAAACTGTCGGAAGTTCTTCAATATTTACATCACGGTTATAAAAGCCTCTAAAAACCCCTCTGCTGTATTAGTAATGTATTAAAAAAAGATTTGGAACGTTTTGAGTATGATAGTCTTGTCTTGACTTTATTTTCCGGAAAATTTTCTTCGGGAACCGGAAAATCTGGTTAGGTGAAGACAAACCTAAGAGTCAAATGAAGAAATTGTGGAACAAATTGTTCCATTAAAGTCATCCCCTGATTTTAGGGGGGTCGATACATGATGTACCTATCAAAAATGGACACTTTTTGAAAAATTGTCAAAATTTTCCGTAAAATTTCAAATTTCCAATTTTCTAAATGGAGTTGAATAGATGATAATTTAGGTCATCCATCACCTTATGTAGGTCAGGGGCTCCACTTACAATTAAAGTTTTTAAAATATTATTAAAAATCGCCTTGTAAAAAATTCAATAAAATCAAACTATTTTTGATCGAAATGTTCTTCAGAATTTTAATGGCAAATTTTTTCAAAAAATTTTCTAATCTAATGATAGCAAATCATTTTCAAGTAATTAATGAAGAGATTTAATTAAGAAAGTTTCTCAAAAAAATCAACCATTTCGGGTTTAATTATGGATAGAAAAATCGATTT
>JANTOP010026104.1:0-12393 GCA_027564815.1 Symmerus nobilis | reverse complement strand
CATGCTTTTTCGAGGTCTGCTAAAAAAGCATCAATAATTTATTAATATGCCCTATCTTGTAATATTAGATCTATGGATTATATTAAAAAAAAATTAGAGAAAAGATGCTATTTATTAACCTTTGAAACCCATGTAACCCCTTAAACACTCTACATGTAATATTATCAAACAACAATCTAATTGTCTTGAAATGTCCAATTAATATTCATCAGTTTAACGATTAAGAAACCAAATACCTATCCTATCAAGTGGATAATTCTTTCTATATTCTAGACTGCCTCGAGTTTTAGAATGTTGGTAGGTGTTCTAATACATTTGGAGAAAAATGTATTAGAAATATTATTTATTTTAAATTTAAATATTTTAAGAAATAACTATAAATATGAAATAATTATTATTTATTTTTAATGAATTTATTTGAATTGATCTGATTTTCTTCTATTTAAATTCAAATAAAAACATCAGGATCATCGAGACCTAAACTAAACAATTAATAATTTTACTTGGGTTTTTGGCCTGAAATTTATAGAGTTGTTTGTGAAGAAATTAACATTGGTAATAGAAGAGACAAATGTCTCAATACGGTCATCGCATATAGAATATAAGGTATAATTATAGACGTTTAAGATAGTTACAATAATCTCTTCAGATTTCTCCAGGTTCGTCGCTGAAGTCTTTTGTTGTTTATGGTCCTAATAGCTGTATATAAGTTCAATTTTGCGTTTATATAAATTGACGAACGAAATAGCAGTTTTTATAGAATTGATTTAAAGTAATTTGGGTATATATTATTGACCTTATAGGGCATTTCTTAACGGGAAAGTTTTATAATGAGGACCTTGTCATTGTAGTGGATGGATATTAATTTCATATGTATGTTACTTTCGAAATACAGATTTACATGTAAAATGTTGTTTTGCATTCGAATGTCACGTCACACAGAAATTATGAATCTAGTTATGTTTCTGGAAATATTCATTTTAATAACTCAAATTTAATCGGTTATTATAATTAAAAACCGTAAAATAGATTGCACCTTTCAAAATAATCTTCCCAAATTGTTAGATTAGATACAATTTCATAAGAATTATTATATAGCTGAATCTGAACATCTCATAATTTGTAGAAGATTTAAATATTAATTTATAATTTAAAATAAAATAAATTATATAATTTAAAAGGCAATCCATATCGGTTATAACACCGGAATAATCAGCACGCGTTCATTGTATAATATTTTCTCCCATATTTTACATTTTCTGACAAAATGATGCTGAATTCATCACCAGATAAATTACATTACACATCATGTTTTAACTGAAACATTAAATTCCTTCCACCTGTCTTAAAAAAAATATCTTTCCGGTAATTTCATTTCATTTTCTATATAATCTATTCGACAATAATGATGATCATCGTCTTTAAAGAGATTCCGTATTAAAGAGTATTAACTATATGTATTATACCTATACAGAGAGGTATGTCAATCCGAAGCAAATTTTACTCCCCGCTTAAATTTTATCGGTGATATTTTATCACTGATAATGGGCCTGTTGCCTACTATTTTTCTCAAGATGATATTAGTACGAAAAAAAAAAATCTCAACAACTTTACAACCAGTAAACATTGTCGACTTAAAGCCTAAAGTTATAAGTCATCAAATATTAAAAAAGGAAAAAAAAACTACATTTCCAACCTTCTTTTAAAATAATATAGTCTTAAGATACTCAACGGCACCATTCAACGAGCTTTTTTCATACATGCTGTATATCGTTGAATATAATCACCGTTCGATACTTGAACAACCACCATCACCACCATAACATTTCGACGGCGACTCAGCACGTATCTTATACCCGACAGTAAAACCATTAAGTAGGTTTATTCGGCGCATAACAATTTACATTAACATTCTAAATCGAAGTGTTGTTGAGGATACATATTTTTAAAAAATTTTTAAAAAACCGAAAAATCAAAAATTAATATTCGAAATTTGATAATAATAAACAAAAAAAAAATCAGTATATAGGATCGGTGTGTGGAATATCTAATATAATATTTTTAGATGCAACATATTTTTAATTAAAAAGAAAAGAAATAAAAATCATCGGATCCAAATCAAATTTAGTTATCGATTTGGAATGTGGTTGTGATAACACACTCTTTTATCGCCATAACACTTATTGTCTGTTAGTAGTAATTTTGATGGTGGTTAAACCGAGAATAATTATTTAAAAAAAATCAATGGATTGTGCAAATTGATATTTTTGTAAATTTAATGTAAATTTTGTTATTTCTTGGATGTGACACGAATAATAATTATTAAATTTTAGTAAATAATTATTTTTCATATAAATAGGTATGATAAATTCTTTAAAAGAAAATTTTGAAAGGAAAATCCATTTAAAAGGAATTTTTTTTTAAATATCCGTGATTAATAAATGGATATTAATGTTTTAACCGATATTTTTTAAATTAGATTTTTTTTTAATGTATTAGCAAACGTATTATTATTAACAGTTTTTTCACGCAACAGTACATTTACAAATCATTTATTATAATAATAAAATAACATTGACTAACACGTCTATGATTTATATATTAGAAAATAAAATTAATACAATTAAATTTTTATATATCTGATGAGTGAAAATATTATCACACATTTTCATCTATTAGACTTTAGTATATACAATTTTTCTATAATTAAAATTCGCAATTCAAAATTTAAATTACAATAATAAAATTCATTCCAATTCCATTATATATGTATTAGATATTTAATTTTGAAATTTTTTTCCTTTAATTTTAAACATTTAAATTTAAATTCAAATTAAATTGCATCACTCGCATAATATTATATATTACAATCTTAATACATTCATTATACATATAATTTTTAAATGGTCGGTCTTGTGATTTGATTTCTTTATCCGAAAATAAAAAAAATATAAGACAATACTTTAATATATACATAAAATAATATTAAATTACCAAAGTCATTCATTATTTATGTATGGTTCAGTTTTATTGAGAGTTATCTGTGCCACTCTCAATGGTTAATTCATTATGATTTCAACAAATTTCTTGCCGTCGATCGTAACCGTTTTTTCTTTTTATCCAAACGTAAAAATTTCCCTTTCGATATACCAAAAACTGGTTTTTTGAAAAAAAAAAAAAAACTGATTGTCATTCGGTCCATTTCTATTATACAATCATGGTATGTATTACCTATACATTATTTTCCTCTTACACGTAAACAGTACGATCGGTGATATAATATACCTGGTCTGGTGTGAATAAAACACCGGTTTAATAGGCCGAATTGTCATAATACCTAACGTTACAGTTTAGTAATTCTTCTTCCAAGTAGATCAAATGGAACATCATCACTTAACCCCTCTTTCCATACATGAATAATTTCATATAGTCCGATAAACATAGATAACGGTCCGATAACTAATGTTCCAACTGTATTGAAATTAAATCTAATTTCAATATAATCGGCTTGCAAATAAATAATATCTAATAATAAAAAAAAAAATAGAAACGAAACGAGATGATAATATAATTTAATAGTTTAATTGCAACAAATTATTTATTTATATACTTTTTCTGATAAATACTCAAAATTGAAATCGTTCAGGTCATTCGAACAAGGTAGACAAGTCAACTAGTTAAACTGGACGAAAACCTATAATTAAAAACAAATAAATAATTAACATATAAAATAAATAATATTAAATAGCAATTATCTGGATATATAAAATATATAATATATGTTTTATAAATAATGTTCTTTGTAATTTAAAAACAAAAAAATGAATTTTTAAATTAACCCATAAACTGAATTAAATTTGTCAGCTATTAAATTCAAATTACACATATGAATGAATATAGAGAAAAATGCGTTCACTTTTTAATATTCGCACTCTATATAATCTCCCCGCGTACCCAATCTCGACCAAAAAATTAATTGCAACCGTTCTTTTTTCCTGCGCCTATCGGTTGCGGTTTTGCGGTTACGCAAAATACATAAAACCGGTATTATTTTCTTTTTAAATAGTAAATTTAATATATAAATGACCAATCAGTTGGGTACAACCTTCACGGTAATGGGGCCTAATATAATAATGTCAACTTCCTTCCTAAACTAAAAATAAATTTACTAAAAAGACCCAACGGGTGGCGCCAAACCGCCAATTCATAATTTCCCAATAAAATTAATAATCCCTGGTTGATAGCGCCCTCAACACCCCCCTTTTTACACCACTGAGATTATAACTAAAGAAACAAATATATTTTGAAACCACAGTTCAATACAGTTTAGCCTCGAAAAATGAACATGTTTTCAATAAATCCACTGTAGTAATTGTCACTTAATTTCTGAACTCGTAAATTTTTCCATTTCAAATTAAATGAAAGATATTTTCTTAAATAAAATCTGATATTCCTACTCAACAATTAAAAATAAAAATAAATCTTCTTTCGAAATTCGTGTGGTTTAAAAATTCAATAAAAAAAATAAAATATAAAAACACCTTCTAAAATCCATTGATTAACATTTCGTCAGTTTTTCTTCTGTAAAACCGATAAACAATTGCAATTGAAATTGCAGTATATATGTGACCCTGAGGGTCTCAAATCCAAAATTACCGATTCGTTAAATTTCTTGTAATTACGCTCATACTAATACATAACACTTTTACTATTTGAATTAATTAATTAAATATATTAATAATTAATATACAACAATTACTGTGGTAATAATAATAAAATACGTTTCTTAATTTATTTGTTTTTTTCCATTACAGGTTGGAATATATTGTTTTTTTTTATATCGAATTAATTTATTAATATAAATCGATTTAATCGAATTAAAATTAATACACAATACTTGGAGAATTCAGATATACCATAAATTAAATTAAA
The DNA here is from genome assembly GCA_027564815.1 of Symmerus nobilis. NCBI lineage: Eukaryota > Metazoa > Arthropoda > Insecta > Diptera > Mycetophilidae > Symmerus > Symmerus nobilis. Next base: position 7,461 of record JANTOP010026104.1, on the reverse strand, counting down.
ATAATGAAGCAACTAATAATACTCGCATGTGCATTATGTGCAATTAATGCAATTCCAGTTCCATCAGATGAACAGCCAAAAGAATTAGAATTACTACAGATACCGTTAAAAGGAGATCAGGTATATTGAAAGAATAAATTAAATTTAAATTATTAAAACAATAGATAATTATTTAATAAATTTATTTGATTATCGCATGAGATAAATTTGATAACGCGTGCTTAATCTATGTTTATTTTCTATCCTTGGGAAATTATGTAATCTCAAAATAGTAATAAATCATTTAGATGTGACCCAGAAAATCTACGTAGAGAAATTTCAATTGTTTGAATGAACAACAAAAATATTGTTTGGAATTTTAAACATGTCAAATTTAGGATTGTTGCCCAAGTTTAAAAAATTAACCTGTAGTTCGCCTTGAATCTACAATATATTCTTCGTACATTCCAATATCCCAAATTTTCTGAGAAATAAATTCCTTCTAGAATATCCCATAAATAAAATTGGTGAAGAAAACAATATTTGACCATAATAACTCCACTACTCCTGTTGTTGTCATCTTCAACGATAGTTAGATGTTGAGACATGAATCTTCATCGCTGTGTATTTATGGCGAAAAAATCAGAATTTTTAACAGAAAAGATTTATTATTAATAAAATAAAAATTAAATATAAGGCAAGGTTCTCTGGTGGTTAAAACATTTCTGAGGAGCCACGGCCGTATAAGTGGCTGTGTAGCCTCCTTCCTAGAAAGCGGTTAAGTGTGTATGCCTGATGTTTACGTATCGGTTTTTCGCCTCTTCTGATGCATACCTTATTATCATAATCAGCGATTTATTTTCAATTGATTAAAAAATCAAGGTAAATTGTACGTACAAATCTTAGGAGTAGGACTTTTAACATCGTTTATTTTGTTAATTGAATGGTTAAAAAAAATTTTTTTTTTCTTTTCTAAAAATAAAAAATATTGATTAACGTTAATAACTTAATTAAACAAGGTCTAACTAAATTTTGCTGAAGTGGATTATTTTTTTCTGGATTTAAGAGATTCTTATGTATTGCTTACTCAAATCAATGAACAATTTCGATAAATTTTACAAGAAAAAAAAAGAGTATAAGTACAAATACGTACGCGATCCATCTGATTATATATCTCTGATTATGACTTTAAATTTCAAGCATTTATTACTCGGCTCAATCTCCTCGTAACAAGAAATGACTCCGCATAACTTGCCTGATCCAAAAAACTATAAAAGCGAAAGGTTATATTTTTTACAATTTTATTTATTATATAATTTCTTTTAATGAATATAATATAATTCTCTGGTATATAAAATTATCTGACAAATAATAACTAATAAAAACTTTCTTTCTCTCCAAATTTGTATGAACAACATTAACACACTCAATATATACGAAAATGGCCCATCAATATTAAATAATCGAATCCGAAAAATTATACAATAATTTTTAGGTGGAAGATGATGAAATTGTATAATATTTACAATAGACAGTATGTTAAAACCGCTGCTTTTTTCCCTCCCGAATTTTTTTTTGTCTTGATTAAATAATAAATTTTTTAAACCATTTGAAAATTGTGTGAACAAAAATTTAGGTACACAAATTGAAAATAAAGAAGTTCAAAGTATTAAAAATATGGATTTTTATAATTTATTTACCCAAAAATCGAAATTTTGTACACTTTTTTTTACCCCGTCTCGCATCAAAATCAAACGAAGGTCAACCCCATAAAACAATTAAGATAACAATTATTCGACCGTTGGCCATCAACAGTCTTGTTTTGTAATTTTTAAAGAATTAATTAACTAGTTAATTAACGAAAATCCTATTACAAATCTGTTTTTTCTTTTTTTATTTGAATGTCATTAAATTGGATCGGACCATCAAAATTAATTAAGAATTAATGATTAATCCCCCGACATAAAGATAAGGTTCATTAATTTATGATTAATCCGAATATTGATCGATATTTATTAGACGGCCTCCAATAAAATTATTTAACCGATCGCTAATTGATGACAACATCGACCAAATCGTCGCGAGCTTAATCATTTGAAAAGACCATTCAAGGAAACTTGATGAAAAATGTGTGGGTGAGATTAATTTGAAGAGTAACCAATTTCAATTAATTGTATATAATTAATGTGCTGCACTGCTTGCATATGTTATTCAATTTATTTTGTTAATTATTTCAAAATTTTCATTACAATTTCATTCAAAATTAATTTCGCTGAAGAAGAAGTAAATTGCTGAGCAAATCATCAAATCCGAATCGATCCAAAATGGTCCAAGTCCGAATCGTATTTTTTTCAGAAGATTTCTTTGTAGAAGTATAGATCTCCAGATCAAGGCGAAATAAAATAAAAAATCATCTCCGGTAACAATACAAATTTTGGAACTCTGTGAACGGTGAAAGTCTTATAAAACCTAAGTCTAGTATAGTATAGTCTTTCCTCGTAGTTCTGCAATCATTCATTTCAAATATACCCAACTTCTTAGTCCAATCCGTTGAACGGATTTTTTTTTCTAACGGTGAACCATGTGAACCATCGGAAAGTCTTTCTAAATTTTGCCCACTCTCCCATTCCAAAAATTCTAATTATTATTAAAAATTTGTCTAAAATATCTCGCTTTTTATTTATTAAAATTCGTCAATATATCGATACTCTCTAGCAGCGGTGTGTATTCACTGTCTCCATAAGGTGTGCAGCATTTTATGTCCTTAACAAAATGTTAGCATCTTTATTAGTTTTATTCAATTTTGGTATCTATCTCTTTGGTTGTTATCTGAAATTTGATTTGTCGGTTGTGAAATTCTGACTAAGACTTAACATAGAAAATTGTCATTTTAATAGAACATTGTCATTCTGACAGTGGAATAGGTAATGTAATTGGACTTACAAAATTCAACTTCCCACTGAGTTTTATTAAGGGATCGGAAAATGTGTTTATAGGAAATTAAATTTAAGGATTCAGTGAGGAAATTGCAGAAAAAACTTATAAAAAATCTACCCCTGATTTTAGGGGGTCGATATAAAATTATATGCTCACCTACCAACTTATATAAGCTTAAAATCCACTTAAAATTCGACTTGTACAAAATTCAACGGTTTTTGATCGATATTTTCGTAAGTAGAAAAGTAATCGATTTTATAAAAATTTTCTGACTATTGCTATTACGTTGAAAACTTTCCGGGAAATTTTCTTTGTAAACCGGAAAATCTAGTTACGTGGAAACACACCTAAGGGTTAAAGGAAGAAATTGTGGAACAAACTTGTCCATAAAATGCATCCCCTGATTTTAGGGGGGTCGATACATGACACACTATGAAAAATTGACACTTTTTTGAAAAATAGTCATAATTTCCCGAGATATTTAAAATTTGGAAATTTGAAAATGTATCCAAATAGGGGATAATCAGATTGATCTATCAAAACTTCAATCCCCCCGCCCATCCCCGTTTATCCGTTTCTACGTAATTTATTCCCAAAAAATCTAATTGAAAACGTGTGAAAGAACTAGAATACTTCCTTAAGGGACTTACTTTATATCTTAAAATATTCAAATGTTAATTCCGATCACCTATGCAGGATTAACTCTACGCCCAAATGACCCTGATAGTGCAGTGGCTCTTTTGTAAAGCCCGGCTAAAATAAATATAGCTTTTGTGGCTCTTTAATATATATCTGAATGCATCTTGATTTCCGAAATTCTATCCAGGGTGATGTTGTAGTCTTCAGTGAATTGAATTTCATAGTTTCTTGCCCTTTCCCAACATCCTTTGCACAATATAGTTTACAGATTTAAAGTTCACAAAACCTCGGGGAAAGCTGGATAAATTTAGGAAAAATACGTGTAATATTTTGAAAGTGGATAAAAATCGAAGTAAGATAGTAGAGTGTAGGTCAAATTTATAAAATCGTGGGGAAAATTCAGACAAATTCAATATCGGAACACAGGCCAAGAACATGTTAGACGTCAGGAAAAGAATTGTTCAGGAAAATTCAGGAAAAGTTAAATAATTTGCTAAATTTTAAAAGAAAGTTAAAAAAAAAGTCAGAAAGAAGTTGCAAGAACGCGACTAAGAGGAAATTTTCTACTCGAGACAATGCTAACAGTCCCAGGAAGATATTAGAAAATCAGAAAAACTTGCGAAAATATTGACAAAGTTGATAAAACGTATAAAAAATAGGAAGATGTAAATATAATTGAAAATAGGGTAAAATTCGGATAAATTTCGGTAAGATACGGGAAATGTCAGTGCAAATTGAAGAAATTTCAGGAAAATGTCGGGAAAAATTCAATCAAAATAGGGGAAAATTGGGTCAAAAGGAATTTCTAGGAAAATTTTGACAAATTGGGAAAAGTAGAGAAATTATGCGTCTAAATTCTTATTGTTTATACAGATTTTTTTCTTAGATAAAGATATAAATTCCGCGGAAAGATCTCAACTCCACAGCTAGAAACCAGTGGTAAAATTCAACAGAACTGAATAGCTCGTCAATTAGACAAGTATAACTGTCTGTTATGAGGCAAGTCAGATTATACTACAATTTTCTATCAATATAAAATACGAAAAAGGCGAATAAAATTCGGTAAAAGTCTGACAGAAGTCCGAACATGTAAGACAAAATTTGGGAATGCTAAAACAAGTCAGCAAATTATTATTTATTGGATTATTTTATCAATTTCGAAATGGAATCATTTAAAGGATGATCTGATTCGATGTGTGCTCTGCGCATTTTGCGCACGCTACTGCTCTCTAACTTCTTCGGTGAGCTGATCATAAGCTAATCGATTCTAAAATTTTGACCGAAAAGTTGTCGCATCTGAAATTATATCAAAACGGATATTAATGTATTTATGTCAATTTAAACTCTAAAAATTTTAATTGTGAAGTAACCTACAGAGAGAACTTTCCATCATAAAGCTTTCCTTGTAAGTCAAGATTGGAAGCCAATTGAAAGATTAGTAACTTGAGTATAAGGTAAATTTTATGTTGGCAGAATGGCTCCATACTGTAATACCCCGTGTCTCATTCTCTATTGAAGATTATTATTATCGCAAAAATAATTACAATAAATAACAATAATATAATTTACATTCAAGGAATTAGATATACTACAAATAGCAGATAATGAAGGCAAAGTGAATGAACGAAATAAACGAACAATCGGAATGTTACGGGAACTGTTTCCGGAATTATCAAAGGTAAATAATCATGTTAATACAAATTGAAATTAAAACAAATAATAATTAATTTAACAAAAGAAAACAAAAACGATCATTAATAATTTTAACAAATATTTTTAATTAATGGAAATTAAAAAATAAACAAAACGGCTTTGGTTTAGTGTTATTTTCTTATGGTGAAGAAAAAGTCTTTATATTATTCAGATATCTTTTTGTCTCTAAAAAAAATCCTCTTTTTCTACTATTACCTCTTTTAATACACTATTACTCCTCTATATTCTAGCTAGAATTGCAGACAACATGTTAAATCATGTACCAAGTACCACTGATTTTCAATATTTGAAAAAAAAATCGAATCCAAACTATCATCAATTTAAAAAAAAATTCTGGTTTTAATTACATCAGAATAAGAAAACATGTATGTCGAAACACTTGTTTTCATTAATTTATAACTGATTATAATTTGACACCTTAATAATTTGTAACATGTTTTTATTTACATGATTAACAGTTGCGTAATTGTAATGCGTGCATATTTTCAAATGCAAATTATAAAGAGTGGACAATTGAGGTGATTCGAGATATAAAAATCAGTGGTTATAGAACTGGCTGGGTAATAATTCGTTCATAACAGTTAAAGTCATGCGTAATCTAAACAAAGTCGTTAACACGGTAATTTCAAATTTTACGGTAATTAAAATCTCTTTTCGAACATGAATCATGATAATCTTGCCTCCAGATATTTATTTCCGTATATTCTTCATGAATTTTAAGTTTGTTAAGTACAAAATCAAGTGAATGACAAGGTTGTATCAATTATTTAATTAAAACAAAGTAGATGAAAATCGCTGGGAATAGTCCAAGAAAATTAACAACCTCGTTTATAGACGGAATATGAATTTATGAAAAATTGTTCATTAACGTTTACATATTTTATTAAAATCGTAAAGTATACTTTTTTTGTCATGTTTATAATATTTCTTATAATCGGTACAGTATAAGAAAAAAAAACCCAAATCGGTTATAACGTAATATTATGAATAATGAATTTTATGTGGATAATTAAAACTGCTTTTACTTTCAAACAACAAAAATTGCATTATAATTCTGCGAATTGAGTGGATACGAAAAAAAAAACGGTTGAAATAGAGTGAATGCAATTCAACATGTTATAACAGTATTTTAAAACATGCATATACCGGACCCCATGTCAAGAATTTGAAAAAGAACTGATTGAACTGATTTTTGACCGGAAAAAAATCGATCAAGTTCAGTGAACGTTTATTAATATTTAGAACAGAAAATATAATAAATTTGCGTCATAACGAAAACTAGTTGGTAAGAACTGAAAAATCAGTTCAGAGGAAATTGAAAGTTGTTGGTTTTGTCACCGATAATCCGGTTTCAAACTTTTTGTGGTTTTTTATTTTTGGGAATTGTTTCCAATATTAATTAACAATTTTTAAATCGGATTAAAATCATTAATAAATTAATTTATTTCGTCCCGCCTTTGAATCAATTTCTTGAATTTCGTTAGAAAAATCTATTATGTAAATCGCAACGATTTTAACTAACGAACTGTTTCATAATCTGGATACTAGAGACACATATCTAATTACTAATTATGATTAACTAGATAATTATAATTATATACGGATCTGTCATACTTTGAACGTAGTTGACTAGAAAAATATGCTAATTATTTTAATTTTGAGATTCGAAAATATTTTGTAATTACAATCCTCCAACATAATACCAAAAATGTTATTATAAGTTGATATCCATGAGGCGCTACTTATCTATAATTCATGCAAATTTTATTTTGGAGAAAAAATGTTGAATCTTGTTAATTTGTTTCGAAATTTGTTATGAGATGACGAGACGTCGAGTTTAAAGAAAAAAATGGAGAGCCTAGAGTAGATAGTTCATCGTACATTACCCAGAACTCCAAATTTTTCATTGAAATTAGCTAGGTCAAGAAATTTAAATTTTGCAAGAATTTCCGAAAGTATACGTGGTGGAGAATTTGGTAAAAATATAAAGATTGACTAATTGTGAAAATCGGAAAGGAAAGATTCAAAAATTCTAACGAAACCTGAATATCTAATACAAATTTCTGATCTAATCTGCCCCTGCATTGCTCAATTTATATAACTTAAGCCTTCTAATACAGCTCTCAAGGCGACATAAATATATATTTAGAGTTATCTTATCTCAGTGGAGCATCTTGTCCCGCCCCTGCCCTG
>JANTOP010026093.1:0-12393 GCA_027564815.1 Symmerus nobilis | reverse complement strand
AAAGGGATAATTAAATATTCGAGCCAGTTAAATTCCTGGTTAAACTAAACTAACACCAAACGATTATTTCTGTCCCGAATTATCCATTTTAGAGGTGAACCCCATTTATTGGTAAATAGAGAATTTCTGAACAACTGGTTCTAAAGGCAAAGTTTGCAACGTTGTTTAGCCCGTACAAAATCTTTTTCTCTCATTTCGGAAAATTTCGTAATTCCTGGTTGAGATTTAAATCTTGTAATTATCCAGGTGGATATATTATTAAAAATAGTACGTAAAGCGAACGGACTAGCTGAGTTACGGTAATTTCAGCTCATTTGCGGAGAAACTTACTGGCGTGTTCGTATTATACGAATATTGCTATTTTTTGGCGGATTTAAAATGTTATGGCTGTAAATGGAACATTCACCATTTCAGCCAGAACTCTCACAACATTGTTGCATATGGTGTTTCAAATAACACCAAATAAATAAACAATGTTGATCAATTTACTGAGTTAACCGATGCGTTACGGGAGTATAGACAGGAAAATCAGACGTTACATCAAAACATCAGCCACCTCAACGAGGACATCATTTACCAGTTTACCTCACGGACGGTAGTCAGGGGGGTTTAACTACAACTCTCGAACGAGTCGGACGGACTAAACAGTTGCGAATTAACGTCTAAAATAGTCGAGATATACATCGGGCTCTTTAGTAAAGAAAAGGACGACTTGAAAACGGAAAAAAGAGCTAACGGTTGACCTGCAACACCACCAACGCGAAGTAAAAAGTTGTAAACGTCAAGTCGAAGTCGCCGCGGCCAATAACCAAGAGCACTCCGAAGAGAACGAAGAGCTCTGGAATAAAAATAGGGAAATAACTACCCAAAGTCAACAGATCCTAAAGAGACTAAAAGAAAAGGATTGTCAGGTAGAGAAATTGCACAAAACTGTGGAATACCTCCACGAGAAAAGGGAAGAACAATTAGTTAAGTTTGCGGAAAAATTAGCGTGCTACATGCCGACAAATCTACCCTAGAAAATTGGCATAACAGGAAACCCCCAAAAATCGCACGACCGCAAAATAGAAAATAAATATGAAATTGATACAGATCTACAAAATACACAAGAGAAGTTCGTCGATAAATTTAGAGAAAGTACGTCTTACAGGCTTAAAACGAGCTATAGAAAGTAAGAGAATTGCCGAAGATCCAAGAAGTGTGAGTAAAATAGAACACAGACTAGTAGGAATTAGAGGGTTACGTGCAGGTTTACGGGAAAGGCCTTGAACCTGAATTTCAAAAACGCGGTGGACCTCATTTTCACTTAATTTTAACGCCTGAAATCTCACGACCCCCTGATGTAATCTATGAGTACATTTGTGCTAAAATTTCATCTGAGCTGGGTCGCTCATAAGCAACATCATTACCGACCGTTAGTCCTATAACATTTCATTCACATATCTTCAGTTGGTAATTTGCAGCTGTACCCTGGCTCGGATTTGGGTACCACTACTTTATTTATGAATTGTATTTATAGGTTAAAAATATAAATATAGGAATTTATAGTTTTGATAGTTTTTTTAAACCTTTATTAATTTCGCTTTTTAATATATAAGTTCTAGTATATAAGTTATATAATGCAAATTAAAAATCCTTATTTACACTAACGGTTACGGTCGTAGTCACTCATATGTTATTGAGCACAATCGGTTCATGGTGCTCCACTTTGTTGGAATTTCTATAAAGCAGTAGACGATGAACACAAAATTCAGTTGTTTATTTTTTTAGGAATTTAATTTATTTTTTTTACAAAATATTACAATCAGATTCAAATAAAGAACTTAATGATATAACATAATTCTTTTAATATGACATATAAAAAGATAATTAGTCAACCCAAGAGCAATTGGTTGTTTTATATTTATTCCTACACACAATGGCGCCTATGAAAATGTCGTTAACATGTATGGTCGTTGGGCGGCCGAATATGCTGTAAAACACATAACGAAAGGTGCAGATTCGGGATACGTTCAACTTGATTCGGATCCCACCGGTAATACGGTAGTATAAGATCAATTCGAACAGTATTTCAAACCCCAATATCATTAGACTATGGAAGCTTACAAGCTTACAATTGGTTAACAATTGGTAAATCAATCAGTTTATTTCGATGACGATGAAATTGATTATCTTGCTCGTAATGTCGTCGACATGAACCTACTGCTAGCTCTTTAACTGCCTTCTTTGATCTATGTCATTAGGGCATAGACGCTCGTACGTTTACCTATGCCGAGATAGTACAGATACGTTGCAACAGTGTCCTCGCTCGTATTAATAATGTTGTGATTAATATTAACGAATTGTTTGCCATTAAATTGTTGCTCCTTCACGTTAAAGTACCGCAAAATTTTGATTACCATCGTATCGTAAACTGTACTTTGTATTCAAACTGTGTGGAAGCTGCCAGACGCTTGGGCATTTTGGACGACTTAGCGTCATCCCACTGATGGTCGTCCAAGCGACCCTCCTACATTATACAATGATCATATTCTTGATATGATTGATTTGCGTGGTGGTAATCATGCGCAAAAAACAGATTGGTTACTTGCATGGCTTCAATTTCAATTGACTAAGATTTCGCTCTTCCATTTCCCGTTAGTCCATACTTTTTCTTGATGGCGGATGCTGCACTATTGTGCATTATTGTATATTATGCGTTATTGATGCTGTAGTACACGAAATTCTACATTCAGAAACATACAATGCAGATAATCGACATCTCTTCTTCTAAATGGGCTCGGGTGGTACCGGTAAAATATTATTTTTACGACACTATCGTTGTATATTTTATAGGCATTACGTTGTTATGGCGTTCACGGGTATTGCGGCTACGCTCTTAGTAAATGGTGTCACAAGCACTTTTAAGTTGGGAATCCATGTAACACGACGAACAATGCGCGGGAAGCAGGGTAACGCGGGAAGCCCAGTTGGAATATGCCTGAAAAGGTCCAAGGAGCACGAAATTATCGAGTAAGGAAAGCCTTCGAATATAAAATTGATATTTGTTAAGTAGGAATTGGAATATATTTTCATGTCCAATCTAGTATATTGAAAAAGCAGAACTGTACGGTATCTAATTAAAAATGTAAATTAAAATAAAAATAAATTGTAGAATATGTTAAAATTTTAATTTTTGATATGACATGTTTGGTGGAAATTTGTAACATACCTATAATATTTTTATACCATTACGTTAAATGGCATAAAATATAAATTTATATAAATCAATATAACATTTTTCTCTCAAATGGCAATTTATTATTTATATTGGGAAATATTGGTAGCTAAATATATTGTAATGCGTCTAAATATATTGGTTATCGATGCAAATCTTTATATATCAACATATTTTGGTAATTGGTACATTAAATACGTTTAGATTTGAGACTCGCTCTCTTTCAGGTAGGTTAGCTTTACCAAATTACGTAGTCTCAGTGTATTTTTTGGCAGATGACGTGATTGTTATATTTTTCTTTAGAAAATTGAATGACAATAATTATAAATATAAGGACATAACTGCCAAATATACACTTAATCTTAAACACTCTTAAAACTGCAAAGATATTTTTTGAGTTTATTAATTGGAGATGAATTACTAAATATCAGTATATATATTGGTATATATTGGTTTGTGTTGATAGACATCATATATAGATGTTTTGTATGAGATGGATGCCATTACTATTCCTATAAACGGCTCTGGTATGATAAATATATTGTTTTTTTTTGCGCCAAGTGAACGGGTGATTAATTAACTATTCCTCGAAAGAGGCTCTGGTATAATTGGTCAGTCAAATGTAATGAAATTACTATTCCTGTAAAAGGCTCTGATAATTTTGTCCGTGTGTGTATAGAGCAAGTTATGATTGTGGCGTACTTTATTTTTGTGTAAATGTACGACAGAAATACTAATTCTTTTAACTGAGCTCTGGTAAATTTCTGTTCGTTTGAATGAATTTGCAATGAATGTTTTTGGTATATATATTGGCTCTAATTAGCAGTACTTTAACATTAATAATAAATTTCTGATTGAAAGTTTAATTTTAGCTATGCGTTGATTAGAGTGCGACCATATCAAGAATTAAATTATTTGTACCTTTTGCACAAGAAGGACATAATGGAAAAGATAATGATTATGATGATATCGTATTGTACAGCAGCTAAATATTAATAATTAATGTACAAAAATGGACAGGTATTCCAATCCTACAAGACAAATAACAATCCTAATTTAATAAAAAGCATTAGTCGCAAAACCTAAATTTTGGTATAAAAATAGAAATAAAATTTTTGGAGAAGTATCTTATGGATTAAAGTCGACCATTTTTTAACTCTTTAGTGGAACCCCCCTCCCCTTCCGAAAAATCATCTCTATATTTTCATCATGTTGTGATCATTTCAATCGATCTAACTAAACTTAATGGGCTTAATTGATATTAATGATTTTTATCAAATCACAGAAGAGCAATAGAAAATTTATTTGCGTAACCACTTCCCCGAATCTGACGTTTCGCCATGTTTTCGATGTTTCATTTCATTTTTCGATTGTTATTGTTGATTTTCAGCGACGATTGCAATAAGTAATTTATTATTTTGTTCCTTTCTTAAGCTTCCTGATTATAGATATCTACCCTAACCGTAAAATCAGTTCCTTATATTTACTAGCCACTCGGTGATGGACAACCCGCAAACTCCATATCTCTTTATTTTCTCGCATGTTTTTATTTACTAATTAATTTCCGTCTCTTTTCCAGGTTATAAATAAAGCCACTATACCAGGGCATCCGGAAGCAGCCAACGGTTGGACCAACTAGATAAGACGTTTTCTGTATTACCCGTTCCGAACCATTACATAATTTATTATATACCGTTTTTTAGTTCCTTGCCATATTGCATATAATCATTACACCTAAGCAATTTCTTTGTATTTTAAGTATTTCGTTTGAATTATTTTTGTTTCATGTCTGGCATTTTCTTGTCAGACAGAAAGAGGTTTTTATACTCTTTTCGGGTTGCGATGTAAACCGCTTCGGGTAACGCTAAATGGTTTACAGATTTTTTTCTCTTTTTTCTCTTCTTTTGCAAAGAAGATCACACAATATAATCATACATATCTGGATTATATTGAAAGTTATTTAAATCAATTGTTAAGATTAAGATTGTAACGACTGCAAATATAGTCGATTTTAAATTGAACGTGATGATGAAGCACATAATTTTGTGTAATTGTATGTTTATAATATTTAAGCTTGTTAGGGGTAGGGGCCCATCACCAGTCGATCAATGATTTTAATAGAATTTAAAACCCCATCAGCCCGATTCCATTATTTAATTGTCTATGACAGAATTGTCTAGAATTAACAAAGACGGTGCAAAGCAAGAAGATCATAGTGAAATTGATTGCAGACCGCTGGAAAATGGTTGCGTGGGTTAATTGGAATGGACGAATAAGGTGATGGGTGAATTAGGAGATTGGATAATAAATATTGTACATAAATGCTCTAACCGCAATAAATAATTAAATTATAAATTCAAGTGTTTTTATTTCGATTCCTGAATTTACCAAATCATTTACATAATAGAAGTTACTAAAAGTAAAAAATAGAAATACGACAAAATTACTTGGACATTATTAAACATAAATTAATAAATTGCTAGTAGAAATAAGATACTTTCTATAACATAACATCCTATACTGCATAATGGTAAGTACGAGGGATTGCTGTTGAGCGACGTAGTCGTGATGAATGTGATGAATTTACCCAAACAAATCTATACATTTCTACAACAAGTAATTATACTTTAAAATTATTTACAATTTAGTAATCTTTTAGGTATAATGCTGAAACCATAGGAAAGCAGTACTGAAGGTAAGGGTGGAAGGTATAGAAAGAAGGTTAGAGATAAGATTGGTGAGCAATAGTGAGGGGTGAGAGCAGGTTGCATATTTTTAACTCACTAGAAACTGGAGGATTTTGAAATTTTCGGGATTGGAAGTGGTACACACAAAATTAATATTGTGTGTAGGAAATGGTCTTGGGGGTAGAAACTGATAGAGGCTGGTATGGGGGAGGGCGACTTCTGAGGGGTTTAGTACGAGTTTTATATTTTAACCCCAATAGAGACTGGGGGGGTTTTGGAATTATCGAGATATAATGGCTCACAGAGCTGTAATGGCTCACAGAGCTTTATCCAGTAAGGGGAAAGGGTATCAAGGGGTAGTAATTAACAACAACAGGGACATTTAAGGGTAGTACAATCTGTAAGGGATAGTCAGGAGTTCAACTAGATGATAGAGGAGGACTTAAAATTTAAAATATCAATTGATTTATATCTAAACATAAAAACCATGACCATGTCCCTTGCCTTTTGTTTTTACATTTCTTATTTCCATTTATAATTAAAAATTAGAATATACGATATAATTAGAAATTAGAAATATAAAAAATTATCAACTATCCGGGAAAAAAATTTAGCCAAATTCGATGAACTTTTCTTAATAAAATTTGGAATTGAAAAATAACTTTTCTGGTAATTTGTCGACTGTTTACCCAATCATTCTGATTTTCCCCGCACTTTATCTGAATGAATTCCTGACCATCTCGATGCTCTTTTTCTTTCTAGACTTCCCAACTTTTTGACCTTTTTGTCACCATTTTTTAGTCATATTCTGACTTGTTGTGGCCAAAATTGGAAGATTTTGAATTATGAGTCACATTCGTCTTGTAATGGCAGAAATAGAGCACGAAATGAAATTCTAGAAACTCGTCAAAAATTGGGGCTAAGGGAATTGTGAACTATATGATGGGTTGCGGGTGACTGGCGGATTCAAATAATTGAAATAGTTGATTCTAAAAAAGTTGTTAATTTTTCCATTTCTTTCGACTTGGCTAATTGATCGATTTTCATTTCCTACTATTCTACGACATTTTTCGGGACTATTAGTCAAATGCGCAATTTTCTCTCATTTTTCTGGTCTCTTCGGGACTCAAATGGGCCGGGAAAAATTAGAAAATCAAGAAATTTTGAATAAAACCCGAAAAGTACCGATGAAGCAGAAAACTCATGAAAATTTGATCAACAACTCGTTTAAAGTTGATAAAAGTCAGTGAGGAGATTCAATAATGGGGAAAAGGTTGGGATAGTTGGTAATCAGCAAAGAAAAGTCATATAAGGTGTGGAAAATTCCGGGAAAATTCAAAGAAAAGCAGAAAAATATCCATGTTTTTCTTGACTTCAATTTTAGGTGAATTTGTATATGATTTTCCATCCACATCTTTAAATTTCAAGGTTTTTCTCAATTTTCATAATTTTCAAAATTTCTCTTGTAGAAAATTTCGCGAAATTTCATTCATAAAATTCAATTGAATACCAATATATCAAGAAAACAAAATATTTGCTTATAATTTTCATTAATTTGGGAATAGTAGATAAACTGAATTTCCCAGAAATTTTCTCCGAAATTTCAAAAATTTAAAAACGCAAAATTGTTCTTAAAGGAATAATGAAGAAAGTAATTTTACAAAATTTCACGAGTACTTTCACAAAATTTTAAATTTTCCCAGGAAAACATGCTTAAAAAATCATGAAAGCTCATTGAAAGCATTTAGGAAAAACAGTATGAATTAATTGAACGATATTTAGAGAATTCAATTTAATGCCGAGTAAAGATAAGATTAAGTCAAGAAAACGCGTACAAAAAGTCGGAAAAGATAAGGAAAAATTAGCTAAACTCGGGAAGAATCTAACTGTCCCAGGAAAATGTTAAATGTCAGAAGAACTTTACGAAAATGTCGACAAAGTTGGAATACTCTGAAAAACCGGAAACGTTATAAGAACGAAACGTTTAGAAAACGTACATATAAAAAATAGGAAGAAGTCGATATTATGAAAAGTAGGGAAAAATTCGGATAAATTTGGGTAAAATGAGGCAAATGTCAGGAGAAAATTGGAATTGGAATATTTCAGGAAAATGTCGGTAAAAATCTAATCAAAATTGGCGAAAATTGGAGTTAAGCAATTTCTACGTAAATTCCAATTAATTATAGAAACTATTTATGTCTCTAAATTCCTAACGTTTTCACAGATTTTGTATTGCTTTTAACTGTTTTAACAAAAGACATAAATTCTGCGGATACATCCCTACTCTACAGCTAAAAACTAATGGCAAAATTCTACAGAACTAATAACTCCTCAATTAGACACATTACTGTCTGGTATGAGGCATGGCATATTATACTGCAAATTACTATCGATATAAAATATGGAAAAGTCGAGAAAAATTCGGTAATAAGTCTGGAAGAAGTCGGAAAATTTAAGATACAATTTTGGAGTCTTAGGATAAGTCATTGAATTTTTTTTATAAATTTCGATGTGGAATCATTAAAAGATGATCTAAATAATCTAAATGTTTGCAAATTTTTAATTTAACTTCCCGGGATTCGAGAAGGTATGCTCTTCGCCTACTGCACGTTAGACTGCACGCCACTGTTGAGTCACTAGCAGTGAAGATAACAGGCGATTATTTTTTGTCACCGACAAGTCCAATGAACCAATCCGTGACCAAAGCTGTTTGGTCGACAAATTTGAACTCGAGAGATTTCCTAGCGTACCGATTCTTTTCCCTTCTTATTAGCTGTGACACGTCACTTGAAGGATTTTATTAATCGTAAATAAAAAAAATTTAATTTTTTTATTTTTTGGGGAGTGCTCCCCTTAATACCGCACGGTATGCCATTTAACATATTTCGCTGGCTGTAGACAAAACAGCCGACCAAGTAAGAATTGCAATTTGACAGTCCACTTATGATCTAACCGAACAACCCCATTAGTAATCAAAGCTTTCAATTTTGATGTTTTTGTTTACATTTTCCATGCAATTCAGAAGGTATTTTTGCAATATGAAATGAATTATTTGCTGAAAATTTATTAATTTTATTGTAAACAGTTAACAACTAATTCCGTTTAAATTAGTATTGAGATGAGCACAGTTACAAATTTAAATGATCCATCCACGGACAACACATTTTACTTTTTGTGCCGATTGTGTGCCCTGAAATGTTCGATGCCAGGCGGAATTCCAATATTTTCCGTTGAGGGAATTATGGCCGATATATACAAGAAGATTAACGATTGCCTACATATTTACGTAGATATTCTCCCCTAAAATTTAACATTTTATCATCAAACTTCAAATTTCCCTCCTTTCGATATTCCCAGATCGATACCAGTGATAAATTTCCGAAAATGATTTGTGGCGACTGTTTATACAAATTAAATTTATGTTATGAATTTACAATTAAATCATTGGAATCCCAGCAATTCTTTTCGGGTAAGACAAATTTAAAAGATAAATATTTGATCCATCGAACAATTTGTTTTTAGAATTAATCAAACATGAACAGATGGACGCTTTATTTATGTCAAAAAATGATGAATCAACGATTCACAACCAAGATTTTCAATGTTTGGATATGCATGACGAACTACCCGATCATGCGGCTATTCAAGTTTTGGAACATTTCGTTGATGAAGCAAATTTGAATGGAGGAGATGCTGGAGATATTTCAAAAATGATACAATATCATGATGACGAAGAGGTGATCAAAAACCATTTCATCACACCTCAATCGTTCTATTCGTTTGTTTTTCATTTCAGATTTACGTAATTTCAGACTTGGCTAATAACGATGGAAGTAAATCTAGAACAACGTCAATTGGAAAAGTATAGTCTATATAGAATTACAGACCTTAACA
The DNA here is from genome assembly GCA_027564815.1 of Symmerus nobilis. Taxonomy (NCBI): domain Eukaryota; kingdom Metazoa; phylum Arthropoda; class Insecta; order Diptera; family Mycetophilidae; genus Symmerus; species Symmerus nobilis. The sequence goes on along the minus strand of JANTOP010026093.1, from coordinate 2,595 downwards.
GGATAGCAATATATTATAGATTTTAATTTTGATCATATAGGATTCAATTTCATTACCAGATATTGCTCTCTATTCCTTCGATTCAATACCCGACACGGGACCGGAAGTATTTCTAAACGAATCGGTAATGGAACAATCCCATCCATCCGAATACCCCCAAGAAATAGCCAACCCAATTGAAAATGATAAGACTCATCTACCGGATGTTATTACTCCAACGATTCGTTCACCACAGCCGGTTGAGGTGAAACAACATGTAGCGAAAGGACAATTTTCAAAAACCTGTGATATTTGCGGAAAAACATTTCGTACGAATTACAAATTATCGGAACATCAACGTACACATTCGAATTCGATTCTCTATAAATGTACTCGTCCGTTTTGTAATAAAGAGTTTCGATCAAAAATCGGTTTGGAACAACACGAATCCACACATACCGGTCTGTATAAGCACGCTTGTGATATATGCGGAAAAGGGTTTCAGGTGAAAAGTTACCTTACCGCACATTTACGGGTCCATTCAACCGTTAAAGCGTTCAAATGTAAAACGTGTAATGTTGAATTGAAGAGTAAGAAATCGTTGATTGACCATGAAAATCGACATTTAGGTTTAAAAGCATTCGAATGTGATATTTGTAACCAAAAATTTATAACAAAATCATTGTTGTTATCACATAGCAAAACCCATTTAACGGGCGAAGCAGAAAGGAAACAGTATCCATGTACTGTGTGTAATAAATGGTTTGTTGCAAGATCCTATCTAAAAACTCATATGCAAATGCATGATGGGAATAGAAAACACGTTTGTGAGGTCTGATTTTAATTAACATCATTTTGTTCTATTTAAAATTATCCAAATCTACTTTTAGATTTGTGGTCGTGCCTTATTTACAGCCGTCGACTTACGAAAACACATGACACTCCATACGGGCGAGAAGAAATTTGTATGCGAAGTTTGTGGTAAATCATTTGCAAGGCAGGATGCTTTACGGATTCATGATCGATCGCATACAGGAGAAAAACCGTACAGGTTAGACGAACCGTTCCTTTCGTTTTAACAATTCGTGAAAAATCGTATTTTCTTTTTAGCTGTCGATTTTGTAATCAGAAATTCTCGCAATTTACTCCAATGCAAATTCATATGCGTACACACACTGGCGAACGGCCCTATTCATGTTCATTGTGTCAAGATCGTTTTGTATCCAATTGTGCTTTGAAAGCCCATTTAAAGAAACATAATCAACAAATGGATCTGGAAGCTACATTTATTGAGAACGATATTCGAAATAAAATAGCGATTGTTCAACATATGGACACGGAAACTGGGTTACATCAGTCCGATGATGAACAAGTGTTTTTAGCAATAGCAAATGAAATAAATGCACACGTTAATGAATCATAAACTGTGGTGCTTATATCGTATTGGTTCTTAGTGGTCAGTACTTGTGGGGAATATCGAATGATTTGGAGATTTCTACAAAAATTCTGATTTAAATTGAAACAAATTTTTTTAGAAAATATTAGCATTTATTGCGACAAAATAAGCATTCAAAGCAATTGTAAATTGAAAATATTTACAATATCATAGATAACCAAGCTAAAATCAAAATTGTACCACCTACTGGCGCTAATTTCGAATAGGAATTTTTCTTTCCTGTTAAGGCTCTATAATAACAAGGGCCACAAAATAAGCTCGTTCCCAAAATCATCAACATTGCCGTCTAAAAATTAAATTCAACATCAAATATAAATGTAAAATGTAAAAACAAAGAACATCCTACCAATTTTGGGCGATGTGTTAACGGTACGGTACACAGTGCTATTGTATGAAGGAAATGATAACGATTCGCAGTTTCCATAACTGATCGCAAATCAATGTTTGGATCCTTATCATCCGGGTATGATTTCCTATGAGCTCCATAAGCACCTAAAATAACAGCAACCGCCCCACTCGCACCGGCCAAACGAATTATATTACGATTACATCCCAATTGTCTCCACACTGATGGTAATTGGTCTGATGAAATTATTTGGATGACGTTCGATGGATTGGTGGTGGCCTTTAGACCCTAAAATATATATAACTGCAGACAAGGCCATGAGAATAAAATATTCAGTTTACTGTAGTGCGAGCGACAGCTGATAATCCGCTTATCATTCCCTTCGAAACGGGATTGGTAAAAACAATGTAATTTACTGTATCATGCCAAGACATTTTGTTGAATTTGTTGTTGCTGATTTTCTGAAAAAAGTCTTACGAAATTCTTTGCTATTGAGGCAGCTGTGTGAACCGGTTAAGAATTTTTTTAGGATTGGGGTATTTTTGCAATTCTTTACTGAAAAGTCAAGAATTAATTTATTAACCCTTCAATACTATATTTACACTAGTTGCCAAAGACCTCCTCTTCACACGGTAGAACTGCTACAACAACGCAGTGTGAGCAACGCTTTACCAACGTCCGTATACGGACGACAACGTGCGACTAATTCCTTCACATGGGAAATGTGTATACCGCGCCCTTAGAGTAATATAGAGTTGAAAATAGAACAAAATTTTGTGTCGATTCCCAGGCAGAAAATGGCGTCTTTTCTATA
>JANTOP010026082.1:0-12396 GCA_027564815.1 Symmerus nobilis | reverse complement strand
ATTATTATCAGCTGTGATGCATTAGTCTGCTATCCCGGGGCCGTATAAAAGTCCTTCCGTCAGTTCATACTGCAATTACTTACAGTTCATACTTTTTTTTTAACCAGGGATCCTACCTTAATGATTGTGTGAGACATTTCTCGATTCGGTTAGGTATGTAATGAGCTAAATCAACAAAACTGTTGAAATTCAGTTATTTCTTAAGCAAAATTCCTGAATGTTAGCACAGAAATTCTTGAAAGATCTACAATTCGATCCTTATACAGGGTTAGGTATATAAAAAAAATATTTATTACTACAAATCTAAGGCAGATAAATCTACTTTGATTCTAAAGCGGGCAGATTCTATTCAGCACTAATGATATCTCTATTATCGATAGAATATGGTTTATATTTGTAAATTCAAATTGGTGGTTGAATTTAGTTAATAATTTTACACTAAGAATTTATTAAACTATCCATATACAATATTAAACACAAATACCATGAGTAAAGTTGGCTAACCGGATATCCGTATAGTTCGATGATCTTCAGCTATTCGATTATCCTGATAATCTAGGCAAAAATATGCGGATAATCGGATACCTAAAATTTGTTGAAACAAGAGTTGCATTTAGAAGAATGGGAGCCGGAACAACCCCCCTCATTCATCCATTAACACAGTTTCAGACCACAGCCTCGTTGAACTACGATTGAACGACAGAGGAACTAGTAAGAAAACGTCAGCGTTCTGCTTCTATTCTCTACTATTGCCTATTTTCTCTATTTCTTACGTCTTTATTGATTTTTACAAAAATTTTCTTAATTTTTTTGGACATTTTAAAGACATTTTTGGAATTTTACAAACAAATCGACTTTTTCCAACTTTCCCGCTCTCTTTTATTATTGGTAAACTTTTCCTAATCTTTTCCCGACAAATTCTTCAATTTTCTGGTGATTTCCCTAGACATTTTCTTGACTTTTCTACCCTCTTCTCGATTCTTTCTAGTCAAGATTTTCCCAACTTGTAACCAAAATCCAAACCATTCTAAAACGATTGCAAAATCCAATGTAACAAATTTCTGCGTTGTCTAAAATTCTAGAGAATTTGTCCTTAACATTAATTGAACGACTTGGTTGGCATCAATTTATTGCTATTTATCATCGGATTTGAATTATAATAAAGAATTTAGGCCAAATTTAAGGGGGAAGGAGGGGTCCCACAAAAAAAATTGCGATTAGAGCGATTGGAGCAACTATCTGGGAATCCAAAGGTAGGTAATCTGGCCCCCTCCTCATTAAGGGTATTTTTCATCGGTAAAAATTTACACTACACGGTGGTTAATCAGTTTTTTGTCCCTTTCGCCCTTAGAATGGCTTTCAATACGAAAGTGATATATGTAAAACGGCCCATACATTAACCAATTTCTTCTCAATTTGGTTGGATCAACTTGCCAATTGTTTACCAACAAGGCCACAGACTATTCAATTTCACTTCAACATAAAATTAAAATTATAAAAATATACGAAAATATTTTTCCGGATTGATGTTGCTACCAGGGTATTTACTTTTTAACTGAAATCGAATGTAAGTTGACAACATAGCCATACACACATCAATCTCTCTTCAACAAATCCAAGTTGAATTGTATGCACATTCAACTTATCAACGGTTGATCCAACCACCCCACACACGTTGCAATCGGCAAGTGGCAAGTTGGCAAATTGATCAATTTGTTGAGAAATCGCATAGTGAGTGGGGCGTTTAAGAGTTATTCCTTATGTGAAACTGGACCAGAGAAAAATGTTGAATAAAAAAATTTCTGCCTGCCAATAGATGACGCTGATGGCCAACAACTTGTTTTTTACTGAAAATAGACACTACATGAGGTTTGATGTCATAGTGATGTATAAGAAAGTTGTAGGTATGGTCGATATGGAGCCACAAAAAATACTGCCGCCTACTGATAGATGGCATTGATGGCCGAACAGTTCTCTATTGCGGATTATGCATGGCGGGTGTTAGCTAATGTGGATAAAAATACTCGCAATTTGACTTTGCAGCCTCCTAACACCTTTAGAGGGGGTCGTTGGCGGGGGGATATTTAACAAAATTGTTGCGTCTATTACGTACGACCTGGTTGGGCGTAGTCCGCCGTAAGTCGGCCGCCTCCTATTCAAATGGGATTAGTCGGCCGACCTAGAACAAACCATGCAATGGATACCAATGTGAATCTGATATATGTCAATGTAGTAGAGAAGCATTTGTTAAAAATCAGTGCTGGAAACTAGTCAGTGTTGGCAATCAGCCTGCTGAAGACCACAGCTGAGCAGAGGCCTTCCCCAAGATTTAATCATTGGGGGGTTTTTTATTATTAAGTGGGACCTTAGTACGTTAGCCGAGCGAAGCGAGGGTAACCTCAGCTAACAAACAAATAAACATACAGGTCATAACCGCATTATATAATTAATTTACGTTTAAGGTTACAATATATGGATTTTGGGCAGCCATCTAGTAAAAAGTTGTGTCATATGAACGTAACAGAGAAGTTTTCCATTAGAATGATAAGACAAATTCGTCCTAATTAATAGCGTTATTTTCACCAGAATATCTTCCGGTGGTAGCTAGGTACGCAATGCCGCTATTGTTAAATCATCCATCCATCGTCCATCGCGTTAATTTTAGACATCTACTCATTTCTCGGTTTACAAAACTTGTATTGCATAATTGGATGTATATTCTGTACATGTAAATGTTTCCTATCATTAATTTGTTTCCCCAGCTTTAATGAAGCTTGCTAGTCGAGCTAATTTACTGTAATAATTTCAAGCGTATTTTAAGTAGTCTGCAAGTCTTAATGGAAACGTAACAAATATTTCCAATTGCCGAGAATTGGGGAGTTCAACAATCTGACTGTGCAAGTCAGAACTGATGGCAACAACAACACGGCCACAGTCAGAATTACAATTATTAAGTGCAGATCTGTCACATAGCTATCTGCTATGTACAAAAAGTATCGTGACTATTTAATATTCGGTATTTCAAATAAATGATTTTTATTTGTGAGATAATAGCTCTTAAATTACTACCTACCGACCCCTAACCCATACATTTTATATTTCTCTACGGATTTCCTTTCCTTTCATTATAATTCTTCTTCTTACAAATTCGCATCAGAAATTAAACTTTAACATTCAAACTACAATTAAAAAACCCGCATTGTTTGTAGCCAACAAACGAAAAAAAATCGTTAAAATGCTGATGACAAAAGGAAAGTGCTCTCTACCATCCTTACCTTTCTTATCAATTCCAAATTTTCACCCGGAGAATTTTATTTTACACCAAAATACAATTAGAATATCAGTTCTCGTTGTCATTAAAAACCGGGGGCGGGAAAAAGAAGCAGAATCTTTTCTTTCACATCTTTGCACAATCACAAAATATTGTTGTGCGGTTTTCCACTAGAATTGAAAGAAAAAATTGCGAATATTAGCATGTAAATAATGATAATGTATTAAAAGAACTGCAAAATATTTCTATATTATTTTTATCTTTTTCAATAGTTAATTATACACAAAAATGACTTTTAAAATTCTATTTTTAAAATCACAATTTAAGTTTTTTTCTTTTCCTTCTTGTTTTTGTTTGGTTTGCTCTTTGTACAGAATTTAATAAACACGAACTACAATTGCCAGAGAATTAATTCTAAAAATCTGGTGAAATTATAAATTATAAATTAAAATTTAATTGCTGGAGACAAAATATTAAAAAGTAATTAAATTTCAACAAAATAAATGATTATGTTAAATTTTAATTGTATTTATTTCACAATCATCACCACAGAGAGATAATGTTTTTAATTCAATTACATATGTTACGAGGAAAATTTAATAAATAAATTTAATAAAATAATTTTGTAAAAACCACACAAAATACGATACGGCGCCAAGACGTTTTACAAGACGACTAAGAAAGAGTGCCCCAAACCAAGCGAACCAATTATTCATTTTAAAAGTTTCGTCTCGTAAATGGGAGAAGGAAAAAATGTAAGAAAAAGCTTCACTTTTGCCACACAATCTAAAATTGAAAATTGTTGAGGTGGCGCGAATCGTTGGGACAACGTAGACATAATATTATGTACCCCGAACAACACGTCATTATTACGATAAGTTTGTGGCTTACTGGTGGTGGTGGTGATGTTTATACATTAAATAAAAATATAAATGAATTAACAAGGACGTACGGTACGGTACGGATCAGTTTCTAATAGGATGGAGACAACCTAGAATTCGAAACCACATCCTGTCCATATATGGTAATATTTGGAACACTTCTTCTATATCTTAAGTGTCAGTTATAAAATGACAGTTTCAACCTGTCACTGAACTAAATAAACAGAAAATTAAAAAAAAAAAATTGTACAGTGCAATATTATATATTCGCTGGCGGCTTATCGCACTCAAATGAACACAGTGTGGTTAACCCATTTATGACACAACAATATTTATGTTTCCGTAATCAGATAAATATTTTGTGTGTCAATAATAAAAAATGTACATCAAAATTAATGAGAAATAAAAATTATAAAAATTAGTAGGACAAGTAATGGTAATATGATAATATTCAAATCCGATATAATCGTGAATCGTATGAATAATGCACCTTCACCGGCTTTTAACCCTTAAGTACGGGGTACCAGGGATTATTTCATAATCATCTTGTCTTTTATTCCTCTCGTGAACATAAGACATCAACAAATTTCCGCTATCTTAGTCTGTTTTGGGCCAGAGCCTTCATTTCGTTCCACTCCTCGCCATCTGCCATGGCTTCATCGACGACTGTTCGCCGCTATGTGGTTTTCGGTTTAAATCTTTTACAACTTCCCTGTGGATTTGAATCTAGTGCCGCCTTCCCTATACCACCAGCGGGTCATCGCAAAGTGTGACCGATCCAATTCCATTTTCGCCGTTTTACTCGGATCACTACATTTTCAATGCAAATCTTTTTCCACAGATCCTAGTTTGAGACGATGGTTGGGTAGTATATTTTACAAATTTATCTCCAAACATTTGTTAACGAATACTTGCATTCGAGACTCAATAGAGCTCATAACTTCCCTAGTTTCGCAACCGTATAGTAGGACTGAAAGACAATTCGTCCTAAATATTTTGAATTTTAAGTTCTGTGAGATCTGCGATGATTTCCAGACATTGTTGAGCAATCCAAAGGCTTGTCAGGATTTTTGGATACGATTTACGTATCGGCGCCACCGTTTCTTGCAATAAAGCTTCCAAGATATTGAAATCTTTCTACCTCTTCTATTTTCTTGCCGTCCACTGATAATACTTTGGTGATACACTGATGGTTTACTGTTCGTTCTGGTGTACAGTAGGGCTGTATCCTCTCATCTATATTGTTTCTACTCGTCTTAGACTGGGTATGACAATGGTATTCAATGGAATATCGGATCTCGTCTAGAACTTTGGTTCGCTGATGATATTTGTCTCTTATTCCACACAAGTTTGCCATACTTGGTCTACTATAGGTTTTAACAGTTGGACACTCTGTTCAATATTCAATTTTAACAACTCGGCATGGACGCCGTCAGCACCTGGGCTTCGCCGTTTTTCTTATTGTTTATTACATATTTGATAGATCTGCAAAGTATTCAGTCCATCTCGCAATCTGTTGGCCTTCCATCATTAACAAATTCCCATCTTTAGCTATAAGCAGGTGGTCTGCTGAGAAAATCTTGTTTGCTAGCTTCTGTGAAAAGCAATAGGTTTCTCTCATGTTTTTCAGCGCTGTTCTCGAGAAACCGTCTCTTATCCTTTCTAGCCTGTTTGGAAATTTGCTTGTCCACCTCACCATATGTTTTGTGAGGTTGTGCGTCATTTACCTGTTTTATTTGCAATTTTAGTGTTCTTCTCATAAGTTGCCATGTACAATCTGATATCCATTTCTTTCTTTCGTAATTGATGAAACCAAAAGTATTTTCTCCAGCTTAGGAGCAAGATATCTCCATTTTTCATCAGCAGTAGCATCTAAATGACGACTTATATATTTGCTTTAAAGCGCTCTGCTACTAAGGCATCATTAAGCCTCGCAACGTCTAATCTTTTGAAGTTTCAGGGACATGTAGAATGTTAACGGTTAGTTTTATGAGGATTTGACCCACCAATAGGTGGATGATGGTCACTATTAGATTAGATTAGATTAGATAAATGAGCGGGTGTGGCAATGACTGCCCAGTAACCACTACAGCCACCAATGGGCCTATTGTGGTCCCGATGAGTATTAATTAGGTCTAGTCAGCTTTGTACTGGCCATGAAGCACAGAATTTGCCCTAGTTGGTCGTCTTGAGTCCAACCCTACACAATCACAAAGGATGTGTTCGGCCGTCTCTTCCTCCTCTCCACAGATTCTACACACGTTATCCTGTGCTAGACCCATTTTATGGAGGTGGTATTTCAAGTTACAGTGTTCAGTCAGTAGTCCTGTTATTTCGCTGATTTGGTGTCTATTTAGATTTTGGTACTCTTTCGTTCTTTTGATAGAGTGCGTGGCAATAAACGCCTTTGCGATGGTCACTATAGACATCAGCACCCTTGCAGTTCCTAACGTCGAGTAGGGAAGTTCGCATTTTTCTGCTTATAGTGATGTGGTCAATCAGGTTTTGGGTTCTGTTGTGTGGATAAACCCACGTGACTTTATGAAGGGTGCGATGAGGGATTAATGTGCCACCTATTAGTAGGTCGTTGCTCATACACATTTCTGCAAACAATTCCCCATTCCCATTCATATCCCCCTTTAAGATCACAATATCCGATTTCTTGATGTTTCCAAGTGTTAAAACCAGTTGGTTGGAAAAACCGTTCTTGGATAAACGTTAAGGATCTTGCTTTTGTTCTAATGCGAACAGTTATGATATTTTCTGATACCGGTGACCAGTTCATCATACATTGCCTTGCGGATCTGTTGAATAGAAAACCGACTCCACTGCTATCGTGTTGTTCTGACTGCAATTTTCTGAAGTAAAGGATAGTTTCACCGATGTTCTTCTTTCGCCGCTCTCTTTCCAACGAATTTCGCTCAGGCCAAGGACGACTGTATTTTCGGAATTCTCTATAGAGTTGAGCAAGTTTTGTCGGCTTCAGCATTGTTTGCACATTAGCGAAAGCGAAAAGTAGTCGTTAAATGCAAGCTAGGTGAGAAATTTCCAGCCGGCACCGTCACGGTCGTTAAGATAGGAGTTAAAGAAGAATAGACTGCCTGCTATTCTTTTTCATTGTTCAGCCAATTTTAGGGATGCCGAGCGATATTATAACGTCATTTTACTTTGAAAAACACTTCAAAATACGAATCCCAAGCCGAACGGACTGATGGGAAAACGGGGCAAGGTTCGGAATGGGAGCATATATACACTATAGAATTCTGTATACGAGAAAACTAACTTAATGTCCTATACGACCTAAGCTTCAATAAGGTGGAACTAATCTGGGTCCCGGTGCATTTAGGAAATGAAGGCAATGAAAAAGCTGGTATCCTAGCCAATTCAGGAGCGGGACTGGCCTTCCATGGGCCGGAACCATTCCGTGAAATGTAAAAATGCACGGCGAGCAGAATGATATCAGAATGGGCCGATAATACCACACGGAGCCGACTAATATATCCCTAAAGTGGCACTAGGACAAATCTTGCGTTTTATAGCCAGCACAAAGCTGACTAGACTCAATTTTTAGGAAAATAAATTTTCCCCCACCAATAAAATTGATAAGAAATGGGAAATAGGCAATCAATCTTCGTCTTGACTGGCTGTTCACCCAACACATCCTTTTCCCATACCCAATTTCACTTAACTGTTCCAACATTATCCAGCCTCACTCAGCCAGATCAAAGTAACACGGACTGAGTAAGCAAAAAGGGGAAATAAATTTGATTTATGAACAGTGAAACGAGTTAGTCTAACAGAACTAAATTTTTGACCTTAACCAAGCGGCGCGCGCAGAACGTTTTAAAGAACGTTTGCCTTGGGATTAAAATTAAATCGAATTGTGAAAGCCATTTGAAGAAAATATTTGCCAATGCAATTTTTGTATGAACAATAATCAAAAATCATTTTGGACAATAAATGTTGCCTTGAAAATAAAATTAAAAACTACTTTTTGGAAATAAACCCAGTCCAAAACTGAACAATTCATACAATTCCCCGGTTCTCCTTCCGTTGCCCTCAACCGCAAACCTGTGCGACCTCCAACAGCGCAACAAAAGGTAACAACAAAACAATACCGAATGCCAAATGCAAGAAGTCCATTTGAGGCATCAGTAGTTTCTTCTTCTTCATGTGCCTTATTCGGTTACCGAACGTTGGCGATCATATTGGCTATTGTTGACTGCTGATCGAAAAAGCTGTGCACTCGATTTTCCGAACCATACACGTAGATTCCTCAACCATGAAGCTCTTCTTCTACCTGGAGGACGTCTTCCATGTATCTAACCCTGTATTATGAGTTGCAGAATTCGATATTTATTCGAATTCCTCATGATATGTCCAAAATAATATACGTATTTTCACAGTCTTCGCAATTTCAAGTCCTTTTCTCATCCGACGAAGGACACATTCATTAGTTACACGATCCGTCCAACTAAGACGTAACATTCGACGATAAATCCACATTTCAAACGCCTCCAACTTCTTCATTGCTGTTTCAGAAACCGTTAATGACTCGACACGGTCATCATCAGTGTGTGGTTTTGACTGCTACGTGAAACGCATTATGAAGCATACAGTACGAAGCTTCGTTTAGCTTCCTTTACTGATTTAGTAGCCATTTCCAAAGACTTCCACATTGAATCTAAAAATACATGTAGAAGATTTCTACGACGTATTCCTTCCATCTCTTATTTTTTTTTTTTTTTTGCTATCAGTCAAATGTTCCCTTTCTTATCTTCTAATGGGCATATGGTTTTCGGTTTTGTGCAAACCATTACCTTAAGTTTCTTATGTAAGATAAAAGCACAAGCCTCGATTTCTGCACATTTTGCGGTAAACCACTGCGTCTTAGCTTGTCTAATTTTTCGTTTTACTTCTGTATGAACTCTTTTATATTGTGCGCCATTTCTATTCTTTTGTTGTCTCCTCAAGTTCATCATATGTAAAACATCATCAGTCATCCACGCCTGTTTTCTTTCGGTGCTCGTTTGACTGTTTTTCGTCTGTAAGATTCTGAATGATATTTCTAGCACTTTCCCATATATTTTTAACTTTTGTGCCATCTGCGATTTGTGTTTGCAACTCTGCAAACCAATCATTGACTAAAGTTGTTACTTCGTTACGTATCGCATCGTCTTCAAGTTTTCTCATATCCGATTTAGCTTCTCTGGAATTGTTATATAACTTCTTAAAGCGAATATGCATATCCTGGCTCATCTGCTCCTGGGTAAGTTTTAACAGTTTTTATTGCGTTTTTATACCTACTATTGATGGGATGTAATCAATTTGATTTCGAACTATATTTTCGGGTGTATCTACTGGTGATTTCCATGTATATAGATGTATGATCATCACCATCAGTAGTTGCTGCATAAACTTGAGTTATGTTAATTCGAGACATTGGCGCCTGTAGTTGGAGCATAATAATTCTGTCGGAGTGTGGTATTGCATTAAGTACCGCTTGTTCGCCATTTTTGTTCAGAATTAATGCAACACCATTTCTACTATTTGATTCGGCTCCAGAGCAATACACAAAATGTTCATCAATGCAGCATTTTCCCGACCCCCACCATCTCATCTCGCTTATACCAAGAACAGACATTTTTAATCGGCACATACATATCTTTAATTGTGTTATTAATTTTACAGGGGGCACACATGCTTCTAATGTTCCACGTACCCATTCTTTCAGATTATTTGCCATATTTTACAGACGCTGACCGGGAGATTCTTAGTACCACTGCTTCATTGAAGCAGCGCCCGTACTTATGGGACCGTTGTAATTATTAGCCTTATGATTATTCTGAGGAACGGTAATGAGGTGGTTAAACTATCACTAGGACAAATCATGGGCTTTATAGCCAGCACAAAGCTGACTAAACTCAATTTATACACACCGAGATGCCACAATAAGTCCATTTCAGGCAGCAATGGTTACAGGGCGATTACTGTCACGCCCACCAGTATATCTAATCTAACATAATCTTGTTGTACTGCCTCTCATTTTGACGCTTGCTAATTCTAACGAAACAATTTTTACAAATATAACTTTTTTTCGAATAGACACGCTTGAATAATTCGATAATTTGCTGAAGCTTTTTGCATAGATATCAATGGTCCATCTCATGACACCGTTGTCATAATCAAGTGACTTTTAAATCTTTAGCCAATTTAAAAAAAACAAAAAAATAAAAAACTACTCTCACTTGTTAGAATTTCTAAGGTTAATTCTAGTAAAGAAAAACGCCATTCATACTGTCAAAAATGCCATATCCCAGTCATACAAATTTATCCTGGTATTGTACTATAACTATCTGGTAAATTTATAATTATCGGTTTAGCATTTAGTAGATCGAATATTTTTTTTGTGATTATTATTTGTTTCTCATCTCAAATACTTACAGTACAATGTACACAAAATGTTATTTAATTCAAATCATTCAAATCACACAATGTATCTCGACAAATAAATAAATTGAAGAGGTAAAAATCGAATATCATATAGGTGTCATTACATCACATGAATTCACTTTTCGAATATACATTTCATTAAATCATGTTGATTTCCAAATAAACAAAAAAACTCTGATAACAAAGTAAAAAATTTGACTTCGGAATATCTTCATTGGGATTGAAAAATATGGGATTCCAAATATCCAACGATGGGCTAGGTAAGGTAGTAAATTAAGATAAGATAATTCACAACATTCTTTTATTTTTTCTTTTGATTAGATTGACGTTTGGCTTATTTATGAATTTTGATAATACAATTTTTTTTGTCTTTAATTAGTCAGGGTTCTTGAACCCATTTCATAATACCTACAAAGAAATAATATGTAAAATGAATCATTCGTCAAGAATCTGTCTACCAAATCTTCATCGTCAAGAATTCGTAATCGTGTAACGCCACCATCAAAAAATACTACACGCAGATTATGATTTATTTGGTAAATCACATCACGTTAATAAGCTTAACGCTCTAAGGTAGTAGGTATTCGTCGATTTCTAACAGACAAAAAAAAAATAAAATAAATAAAAATCTCATCAAATTCATCAAAAAAACCGGTTGAATAATTTTCATTTAATAAATATTTTTGGGTAAAAAAAAAATCAGTTTTTAATGAAAGGTTTACCCAATAAAATATGCAATTTTTTCCCATCTTCATTACTTCTAGAAAAATTTCATTTAAATAGAAAGTCGATTTTAAAAGAAATTATAACAAAGAGAAAGGAAATTTCTCATTTCCCAGTCTCCCCCCGGAAATTCGAATCTTTTAATTTAAATTTATTATCTTACAGCCTTACACTTTATGTAATAAATTATCTAATTTAGCATTACCCCATCATGGCCTAGATATAAGTTTGTACCGATGATGCAATTTCTTATCATTGATTTCGTTCGAGTTAACTATACGATTTAGAAGAAAATCCTTTTATACAAACAAATATTACTACTTAAGCTCATATAATTATATATCTTATTTGTTCTAACCAAACAACAAACAGTCTTAACGCTATTCTAAGTTGAAAATAAATATTTATACTTAAAAAAGAGAAGTCGAACACTTTGAAAATTAAAGTGTTTAATTGGATTGAGTTTCGTAAACAGTCATGGGATGGTAATCAAATCAGGTATCGATCGATAAGCCGATATTCTTTTAGTGATTGTTTAAATGTTTCAAAATGGAAGTTATTATCCTGAAGTAGATAGTTGTAAATACCTAGTATTTAGACCTGCATTTCGATGAATGGGAACCCCCACAACCCTCCCCATTCATTCATTAACACAATTTGTTTGGAGGATACTTCTCCGTCCATCCGGCGGAAATTTGGGCCCCAACTAGTCTGTACACAAATTCTGCTAAGTATGAAATGTGTTGGATCCAAACATCTTCATTTGTTCTGATAGCCAGGCGGCTATTAATGCTTTTGACTACATGAACACTAAATCTAGGTTGGTCCTTGAAGCCGATATATATCTCAATAAATTTTGATCAAACAACCTCTTAAATATTTTATGGATATCTTGTCACAGTGGGGTTTTAGGCAATTGATGACAGACGAACTCGCTGTCCGGTAGGCTGACCACTCATTTGAGAATGTGCAAGGAAACGAAAAAAGTTCTACCACGTCTGTGTACGGTAACTTCGGACTCCCTCTTTTATCTTGATAGACACAGGATTGGCTCAAAAAATACACGAC
>JANTOP010026071.1:0-12397 GCA_027564815.1 Symmerus nobilis | reverse complement strand
TTCGAAAATATTTTTTAAAAAAATTTAAAACAAATTAATTGTAGACCGGATGCGGAAACAAAAATACGTATCGAATATTTTTTCAACCCTAACAAATTCTGAAGCTTTTATCGAAATCGAAAGAGGTTGGGACAAAATCGCCTTTGGTTACTTTCGTATGGAATTGCTGTATATCTATAATTATATGCAACTATTTCATCTTTATTGTGCTCGAAGTAAATTTATTAATGTAATAGAAATGTTGCGTGTGACCAAACCTTTGCACATTTTACTTTTTCCCCTGAATTTTATGTGCAGTCCAGAAAAGAACAGTAGATACATTTTTTTTGTATTAATGTCACTAACGGTAAAATTGTTAATTGGGCAACTTTGCTATCAAAAGTAAATATAAACATAATTAGAATTTCCTATTTACAGAAGTAGGTATCTATTATTAATCTTTTCTTTGATATCAAATTAGTTAGGATATATTGGACAATGGTAATAACGATTCAACACTATATTATTACATTTATTTACGCGATAACTACTGGTCACACTTTCCATTTGTGGGACATAAAGAATTAAATTTATCTTCCGTATTCGTAGACAAGTTCAAGGAAGGAATAATTTGGTATATTTATGTAATCAAAGGTCTGGTTTAAGTCCGTAAATATAATTGCTTAGATATATAATTTCTGAAACTCCCAACTAGAGCTTTCGTATTCCAGAAATCCCAGGAACAAGATAATTGTTTGAATGTCATACAGTTTTACCCACATTTAATTTAAACATTTCAGATGATTTACGGACGAGTATAAATAATCAATAGTTTCGGAACAATTCAATGAATAGTTCCACTTGTGGCTAATATTATAGCTTCGAATATAAACTTCCAGTTGGAACGTCAAGAATGAAGTTTAATGAATAAAATTAAGAAAATTACAGATTTTATTGATAAAGGCCAGTCAATAACATTTTTAAATGGAAGTCATTTTAAACAATTTCTTTAACAGAAAAAAATGCACACTCTCAAGGTCTTGCGTGGCCTTCGAAGTATAAAAGAATTATATTTTCAATGCTTCTCCGCCATATATATCTTTTCACCACCAGATACTTTGATGATACAAATATCAAATATTTCGAAACAACTAAATTTCCAAATTTCCTATAAAATTATAATAATAATTTTATGCAATCCGTTATAGAGTTAAAATATGAGTTTTTTCTGATATACGCAAAGTTTTCTTTTGTACCATTATAGGGTAATAAAAAATCATCTTACGTAATAATAAATTCTTTTCTACTGATTTATTTAGTTGGCATATATTCTAAATTTAATTAGAATACAACAATCTAACTAATAACCAGTATCCTTAGTTAGCTATAAATGCACCGTAAACAACTTTAACCATTTCTAAAGTAATCGGACAAAAAAATCCATTCACTCTAATTGTTTCTTCAATAATTGTAAAATTTTATACGGTTTTAATTTGCATATAACTAATATTCTCTTTAAAATTATCCTGCGGGTTACTTACATATATTACTGTAGTGTTTATTACTTTATTTCCTTCTATTAATTAATTATCTGTTATTAGTGTTTTAAAATTGAATATAATATTTTATTATTTTATTACACGTGTTCATTTGTATTAAATATTCAATATTGGTAATGAATAAAAAATGAAACAATTTATAGAAAACTATTAATAATTGTAGTTTTATTATAATTATTTAAATAATTATATAAGTTGTTAATATTCCGTATTTCTAATGAGAGGAGCACCTTAATTAGCCCAGTATATAATTTCTTACGAACATGCTTAAATACATTTCCTATATTATTTCCCATTTCAATATTTTATTATTTAAATATGACAAATCCTAAACATTATAATTATTACGAATTAAACCTAGTTGTTTTCAGTGAATATGGTATACAGTTATTTTTCTAATTTATTTTTTATTTCATGCAAAATTAATTTAATCTGAGATATATACATATAATTAATTATAATCAGTTAGGCAGGGTTATTTCTTTTTACATTGAAGTGTATATGTACAATAAATTATTTTAGTAATAATTAAGAATGTTTAGCCCATAGAACATGAGCAAATAGTTCGCTGTCTCAATTATCGCAACCTATTCTTATTTCTATTTTATTTTATATTTTTGTAATGAAAAACATGATATTTAATTTTTTTTTTCTTTTGCTGCGTTATGTATACTAACTTAAAACTATAGAGTGACTGAAGTGAATTTGAACTGATAGAATCAAATTTTTATTTAAGGTCTCAAGCACTATACTATTGACCGTCTGTAAATTGAGCGATGTGTTTTACGGCAGCCCCATAGTATGGTATAATACTCTCTAAGCTTACACTCTTAACATTAATATTAACATTTAGCTTCTCTAACATTCCTATTACTAAAATAAACGCAAATAATTTAATAATTGCACATTGTACAATTTCAATATATCTTAATTCTATTTTCTTGACGACACTTTTAAAAATTTTTATTTAAATTCTATGATTTTCATGAAGTTTTCCAATCTTCATGAAATTTTCCTACTTTTATGAAATCACGAAATTTTTATGAATGATGATGAAATTATCATAATTTCCTGTATTTTCGCAATATTGAAAACGACCTTAGAAAGAGTGCTGCAAAAAAATATGGAAAAATATACTCCTTTTATACTCGTTTGAAATGAATACTCTTCACTCCCAGTATAAACCACTCATGAGTTAAAAGAGTTTGTATCGGTGTCCACATTATAAACATCTACTCTACGAAATTATGGACATTCTGTATTTTTTATTATAGTGGTACATTCATTGCAACTTAGTAATAGTGATAATGATATTATAAGAAACATATATCATTATCATTTAATGTTAATGGACTGAAAAAGCTACGTCTGCCTCGCACAGGTGGTGTATCATTATATGCAGCCAAATCTTGTTCATGTCTGTTTTCCACTGATTGCCATGATAATTTTGCAAACGTCCCATTTAATGGGAAATCAAGGAACGTTTGAATATTTATTATTCAACCACATAATATAGAATTAGTGATATAAAGATTTATTCAGCTACTTAATGATCATAATAACATACGTGATGTATAACTAATATCATTCTTATCATTTATAGATACAAAAAATTCTGTTGGCCTTGTTGGTTGCATTGAAGAAGTATCTCATAATGCGATTGCCGTTTATTGGAATCCGCTTGAAAGTTCGGCAAAGGTAAGATAAATTTTTAAAATACAGTTATTTCATCAATTATATTTAAAAAAAAATACATTCTTATACCTCTTTCTTCTGTTTCATAATTGATACTTTAATAATTATTATATCTCATTCAATTAAAATAGTAATATTTTAATTTAATTAAAAATATTCAAAAGCTAACCAAAGAATTTGTATGCATGACCTTGTTTTAAACATAAATTAAAGTCAAATTTGTATTATTATTGATATTTCAATATAAAAAAAATATAATCATAAAAATGTTGACAATATTTTTACTCGCCTACAAATGTTTGTTTTTAAAGACGGCAAATGTAACGAATTAGTATCAAATCGATGAACACACAACCACTTTAAATTGTTTCAAAAACTTTCTAAAAGTATTTATGTTATGATTATTATTTTCATTATTAAGCTTGTTAAAATATTTTAAAATACGCTTTTAAACGATATAAATATAGTGCATATTGAAAATATTGTAAATATCCATAATATTTTTTTTTATTTTTATTAAAAATGATTTTATATAAAACGGATATACCTAATATATGGCTTATACATTTTTATATTGAAATATATGTATGTATTTCATGTAATGATTTTTTAAATATATTATAAAACACACATCAACGACAGCCCACAAACCGTTTTAAATATAATTCAATATATTCGTTACATTAAATTTAATTATTATCATTTCAATATACCTGTCGCTTAAAATTTATCATAGCAAAAGCAATTAAAATTTTCTAGAATAGGAAAAAAGCCTCCATTTTACCGCTATTTTATATAAAACTGATTAAATTTTACATTATAAATACATTTTAAATATATGAATATACACTGTATATACTTTATTTTTAAAAGTTAATGCATTTATCAGAAATGTGCGAATCGCGATTCGCGAATACTACGACTTTTAATATGCAGGACATTAATATAAATGCATTATGAAGTATGAGTATATTCAGAAACATCTTAAGCATCATCTTATTGGATAATGTGTATTGTGTACTTGCATCATTAAATTTGTTTATTTAGCATGTTTTACATTTTATTATTATTTTTTACTTTATAATATTCTTTAATAATTGGCAAATTTAAATTAACCATAATTTTTTTATTAACATTGTTGGCAATTAATCAGTTTTTATTTTTTTTTATATGACTTCTGAAATCATAATATTTTTAGAAATTGTCTGTGTGGATATTTATTTTCATAAATTAAAATATCCAAATTATTCGCAAAATATATTTATGAAATTTGAGGATTAGAGAAATCTCATAAATAAACTATATGTAGTTTGTAAAATTATTTTATGACATTAGCGTGAGGAAATATGAAGACTCATTGAAACCACTAGTAATTATTCCATTAAAGTTAATAATCTGCATTAAATAGGAAAAAATCAATTAAATACATTTAATTATAAGACTCATCAAGCTATAGCTTATATATAGAGCATTTTAGATAAAAGCCCTTAACATTTGAATGTTTGTAAAATGCAAAACGTAATGGAAGCCACTAGAAACTTTTGAGTTTTGCGTGATTGGAATAATGAACTCAAGCTTGGATGATTCTGAACTCAGAACATTTCCTTTTGAGCACAAGACGTATTGGTATGAGTGTGGCATTGCTATGTGAGTATGTTGTGTAATTTTAGAATAGTGAGATTCATTAGAATCCTAGGGTGTTGACAGGTATAGTTACATACAGAAAATAGAAAATAACTTAATAGATTAAAAATAATGTAGATAGATCGTAATCTTAATTGATATAAAAACTTGTTTAGCAATCCAGGAGAGAAATTTCCAAATTTTTATTAAATTTTCAGACTTTTTCAAATTTTTCAACTATTAAATTTTCCGAAATTCCCAAAATTTCTTAAGATTTCCAAATTTTATGAAAATTATTTGCTTCTCTATTTATCAAACACAAAATTGGTATAAATTGATTTGTACACCAATTGTAGAGCTAAAGCTGAACAAGTTTAAGCTTGTAAATTTCCTGATGAAATTCAGTTCGACGGTTTCTAGTGCCGTTACACACAATCATGAATTTTCATTTGGTTCCTCCTCGGTATGGGCAAAATAAGGCAAAAAATTATTTTGTTAGTACCTATACCAATTACATATTTTCAAGAGAAGTGCTATTGTATATTTATATGTATGCATATGTATGTTTATTTATTTATATGTGTAAGTGCACTTTTCTACAAAAATAAACTTAGATACATTTTTTGATGTATGTATAAAAATATCTTAATAAAAGGAGGAGTATATCGGAATCATGTCACCCGCCAACCACATTGTACTCTATTTTCATGGAATTTTAATTTTGATGGCGATAATTTCGATTGCAATAGAATTCCTATTATAATACAATAGAATCTACCCTACAACCTGATTATTCACACTAATTCCACAATATTTTCTCACTATTTCAGTCATATTTACTTGAAATCACTTGACCTACCTAGTCGTAGACAAAGTTATTAAATATAAAATAATTTGTTTTTGAGGCGTATAAGAAATAGTAAATTTACAATTTATTTCAGCATACAAAACAGTTTTATTTTTAAATATTCACTTTGTAGTATGTAAAGTACTATATAGTAGTGTACTGTACATTATAATCTACAACTGCATAGTTCTTTGCCGCCAGATTTCCCGCAGGTTAATTAAAATGTTAACAAAATATACATTTTATATTGTTGTATATGATTTGGTACTCTTTTTCTTTACATGACTCCAGAAAAAATAAGACTCCAGTTGAATACAATTAAATTGTCAATAAGCCCACATATTACCTTTTTTTACCTTTTTCGTACATCACTTATGTCAGTAAATTGAATATAAAGTCACTTGTAATATTATTTTTGAATTTTTTGTTGTAGTATACACAGCAAGGGGTAGGTAGCATTTTTATCCTCCATTTGATTGTTTTCTTTCGAAATCTCATTGTATTAAATATTACCAGCAAATTAAATAACTGAATTAATTCACTTATTACAAATGGGCAAGAATACAAGAAAAACTCATGCATTTTAATTTTGAAACTACTACTGGCATTTGAGACGAATGAAAATTCGCGCAGCACCCATCATTCTAACGATCACAATTATTCCGGGTGAATGTTCAAAATGTTTTTAATATAATTTACAAGCAATTTCCAATTCAAATAAAAGGCTTTTCAAAGATGAGACATTGTATTTTTTTTTTGATAATATTTAACCAATTCGATTTTGAGAATAAAAGCTTGCAGTTGCATATAATATTTTGAATGCATTCTTAAAAGTATCTCTAATCAATATAATGTTTCATTGTGTATTATGCATTAACTTCGTCAGAGAGATACAATCGATATGTACAATTACAATACATATTAGGATATATTTTTTTGGTATTTCAAGCTAAGAATCTGTAGTGAAGATTATGTTCAATTGCTGGTCGATCAAGAACACATGTCACGTATTTTACTTGCCTTCAATATATGGCGAGGAGGCGGTTCAACTTCGTTGTTTTATTTATTTTAATACCTTTTTGTCCGTGGCAAAAATTATTTCTAAATATAAAATAAACACCAATAATCTTATACCAATCTTCCAAGTAATATTTTAATCTTCTTGTATAATTCTCGTATAGTTTACTGTTCACTATATTATGTATGCATTTTCAATGTATCAAATATCCAAATGTACTATAAACGATTCTTAAATTTACTTAATTATAGTAATTGTTGCATAAATATCCTACCTATTTTATTTGCCTACTATTTTGCAGATTGATGAAAAATCCCAATATTAACGTTTTATTTTTATATGATATACTCGTAGATCGAAATCCGCCCGCAAATTCTCAAAAATCACAATAATATGTAAATATTATCGTAATTATTCTACCGTATTATACATGGTGTAACTTGTATAATATTTACAAATTATAATGACATTGTAGCAGGATTTATTTAATTAGCAATATTATTCATAAATTTTGTCACTGTACGCTAGCCAAGTTGTGGGCAAGTACAAATTAGTGATCAGTTTGACAATGTTTATAAATAATAACAAAGCTATTAAAAACCTGTATAACTTATTCTTTGAAGAAAAAATCATAAATTTTTTTCCGTAATTAATTAGTAATAGTTTCTTGTAATCTTGTTGGTAACAATCAAAATTATATATAATGTATATCAACAACATAATACTTGAATATTTATTTTGATTGGCACTTGTTGGTTTTCTTTAAGATAAGGAAATAAATTGATATTAATTTATTAATTTATAGGGAAAACAATTTAAAATTGATTTAAATTAACTATTGCATACAAAATATAATTATAGTCCATTTAAAATTTAAATATATAAATTTTTTATTTCGTTTTCTGTCATTTATTAACCATTCTTAATCTCTTGTATTTCTAGATAAATATTGCAGTTCAATGTTTAAGTACGGATTTTAGCAGTCAAAAAGGAGTTAAAGTAAGTACTCGTATTAAAACATTTTGCTGTATTAATTAATATTCTCCAAACAATCATTACTATTTGTTTTGGTTTTTTCCTGATTTTACCTCGTTTATTGTTAATTAACGTTTAATAATTAAATATCTGATCATTGAATAAAATTTAAAATTGGAAAAAGAAAATGCATTGCAATTAAAACGCCAACACGTTAAGGTCGTTGGTTATTTTCAGATTAATTCAAAATAATGAAAATTGCTATTATTGCAAGGTATAAAACCACAACCGTAATAATGATAATAAAAATAATTAATATCGTACCAATAACATTTTAAATATAAGAATTCAAAAAGTTTTTATAAAATTTAAACAAAACAAATATTTAAGATATATGTTATACAATATCGTATGGTATATGGGCCGAGCGACCAGTGCTGTGATGAAGGATATCAAACATTTTAAATTCCTTTACTATCGTAAATGAGTTAGAAGCAGTCCTTACTACCTATTTAAAAAAAATTCATAAGAAACAGTTTGATAACAAATCCAAATTTCTGAAATTAAACACGATATAAATGTTTAAATATACATACTTAAGGTTCGTGAATCTATCATATTTATGATGTAATTATAGTACTCATTAACAAAAATGTTGTTGCTTTTTTACATATTTATACGCGAGATGCTTAGCACCTGACGCCAATAGTATCTTTTTACCCCAAATATAAAAATGAAAATAATTAAAATTAACATGGAAATTTGAGAAAACCGGTAGATCACAAAAATGAGTCATTACAATAATTTTATAGCTCTTTCATTTTAGAATCTGAAGAACAATAACATAGCTAACCCATATTTAATAAACCTCGTATTCCAGATATCAGGACACTATTAATGTTTTATATTTATTTCAAATATCTCAACATTAAAATACAATACGAATATTCAAAAGTCAAAAGTCGTACAACCCATAATTTTAAAAATTTTTCATATTTTTCAAATTTTACATGAAATTAGGGCGTGAATATGTTGGGGAATCGATAATAGCGTCGATAAGAGCGACGAGAAATACAATTTCTGATGCGCATATTTCTTTACTTTTATCGCATGTGTTTTCATTTGTTTTTTTCTTTGTATTAAAGACCTCGTTAGTCGAATCCTCAATATATTCACAGCCTTAGGAATAATAGCAAAGCGAAACATTAATTAATAAATCGCTCATAACCTAGGTATCAGCAGTGAGATTTTGGATTGCGATCGCCAGGCATAGGGTGACCAAAACACTAAAAACCGAATTTCTCATTACGTTAACGTGTAATTTTGACATTTATTGGTATTTTATTTTGCAATCGCCACTCGTTCGTCACGCAATATCAACGATAACCAAATAGCAACTGCCTTAGCGAACCTATTATAAAATTTGATTTTTAATATTAATTATTCGATTCTGTCGGACATTATCTTCATTTCAAAGAACCCAAAATACCAAAAGGAAAATAATAAAGTTAATTACCACGATTGCCCTATAAAATGTCAATTTATTTGTAATCATAAATAAATAACTGCTATTATTATAATTATGCTAATTATTATTATAAATATCATTTAAATTAAATAACAGAGAAATATTTTATAAGTTATATTTATATTTTCATAATAAATTCATTACGTTTGGCTAGTTCAATCAAAATTCGTTCCCTATAAATGCAAATGCAAAATGAATTTTGCTATTTTATAATCTAGTAAACAGGACTAAATTTCTTTTACCCAGATGTTAGATTTGCCTTTTGACAGCGACTTTATTCATGGCAATTATTTAGTATTATTGGCAATACTAAATAATTACGATCGCCTTTTGAACTATTAATTAGGTGAGGCGTTTATATGGCGTAAAGAAACTCCTAGGCGTGTCATTCACAATTCCGATCGCTATCCGAAATCCCACTGCAGGTTGATAATGAAGGAGCAGGCTCCTTAAAAACGTCGTCTAATTCTGCAATTTTTTGTTTCGAAAGCAAGAATTTTATGACGACTCGATATTCAATTTTTTCCATGTTCGCTAAAATTTCAAAAGTTGTCCCAAAAACAGCGACAACGATTTAAACGACAATCGAATGACAATTTAAACGACTACTTTTTGACACTCCTTCGTGCGATTTTAAATAAAACAGTTTTTTATTAATAGCGCAAAATGAACCGAAATAGATTTTATAATGTTAGTTTTATGTTTCAACAGCCCATCACTGATAATATATTTACCCTGGATGAGGTCAAAGATTTTACGAAAAACATAATAATAAAAGCTCTAATAAATTACAAAATAATCTCATGTATTTCGGATACATTTTCGATTATGTCCAAATTTAAATTATCCATCCTTTTGAAGATGGATGCATCCAATTCAATACATAACTTTTTGTGGTCAGAATTTTTTGTTACAGTTTGGTTGTTACATAACTGATGAATATGTTTTCATATCCAAAATGTATCACCGTATTTTTCCACATTCTACATATTTCTGAAGGTACGATGTTGTATAAAGTTAAAAGTCGGCACTTTTGATAAGATTTTTTTTTTATTCATTAATGTAATTATTGATAGGCATAAATAACCGAATTTAGTATTATTATATAGAAATCTAAACTTTATTAGGTTCTAATAAAATGGTAAAACGTTGTAGTCGATTAAAGTAAATTGGCTTTTTATCCCGTACAACAGAGAGAAAGAAGGAACAAATTTAAATATTATTTGAATAAATTTGTATTTTGTATAGTGAATCGGTGATAAAATTGTTCGCTAAAGATTTTTTTTTCTTAACGACTCCATACAAAAATATGAAAAGAAATTAATGTTAATTAGAATGATTTGTTTAATTTATATTCAAATTAAAAATCCATTGAAAAAATTTTATTTCTTATGAATCAAATGTTATTGTTAAGTTTAATTCAAAATTTGTATTTTGCCACGCCCAGTTAGAATTTTTTTATTATTTGATTGATAATAAAATTTAAATTATTGAACTTTAGTAATATATCAGCATTAACATTTATTTACATCTATCCCTTGATTTTAACGGTATCGGATCGATAGTTTATTCTGCAAGTTTTTTTAAGCACATTTGTACCTATATTGAATTATAAGTGTACTTTTCATTTATAGAAAATAATTTTAATATCCCAGATTTGTAATAAATTCCAACGAATTTTGTTCGGGAAGGATTTCTATGATCAATTTCAATTTTATTAGATGCGATTGAGTATATTTTTTTTCAATAATTTAAGTAGCATGATTGCATGATTGCTAATGTAATTTATAATGCAATAATAAAGCTTTTCTTAATCAAAGTTTTATCGGTATTTCAAATTAAGTGGAAAAAAAACATATATAATTATGACACATAAATTAAAATTAAATTATTTATGAGGGCTGACTATTAAGTATATTAAGCTATCAGTTATATTAGTTTCCGTGCAATATATCTATGATAGAACTTCTTACGCTGCCCTTATATGGAAATACTCAATAATTCTTTATGGACAGATAATACGTATTAAAAATGATAAATAGTTTCCTCTTTCTATTTTTAATGAACCGTCTATTTATCTATATTCCACATTATTTACAGTATTAAAATTAGCCTTAGGCCAATTTTATGCATTATAGTTATAGATTATAGAACCTACGCAAACATTATAATAATTATTATTAAAATATCACATTTAATCATTTATTTTTAATATACACCAGATAACGTACTTAGCTTATTTATATAACTTATTAACTATTCAAAATAAAGAAAACTATATAAATATAATAAAATTCTATTAATTAGAAATGATTAATATTGTTAAATTGGAAAAAAATTAGTTGATGTCTGAAAAATAAATGCGAAATTTGTAATTACTTTTTTATATTAATTACAGGGTCTTCCTCTACACGTACAAATTGATACATTCGAAGATCCAAGAGACACACAAGTGTATCATCGTGGCTACTGCCAAATTAAAGTTTTTTGTGATAAGGTAAGTTTAATATTTTCTTTTAACAATTTTTCTTCAATTTCCACCTAACTTAATAAAATATTTTGCATCGATATGCAATGAAACTAAAAGTTTAGTTAAAAAATACATACTCATGCTCGTAAAACTACTGATATCTACTCATACATGTTGTAATTTATTGCCCTCCAGTGAATTATAATTAGAAACTATGCCAGCGCTACTATGCAAATAAAAGCATTAAAAAAATATAATCAATTTTAATTGATAGTAAAAGCTATAATTATGCCTAAAAAGAAATATATTCTTATAATAAAATATAAAGCAGACTATTATTATGATGACCTTATTTTGATTAAATATTTTTATTGTTTAAATTGTCGAACATCTGTTGTATTGATTTAATAAAATTTTCTGTTAAAATATTATATTTCCTAAGGCTTATTATTAGATTTAGTGAGTAGATACTTACCTTATAAAAACCATTAGAAATTTATAAACAAATTGTAAGACACTCAATACTGTTTTTAACGGTCTTTTTTTACACGGTTTTACTCAAAAAATTTCCCCAATTACTTTTTTACACGAATCTTTTCGGTTTTGCACGGTTTTTTATTTCAATGTTAGGAATTTTAGTTCCTACGTACATTAATAAGTAATGTAATAATAAATGGAATTATTAATTCTAAAGTAATAAAAA
>JANTOP010026060.1:0-12397 GCA_027564815.1 Symmerus nobilis | reverse complement strand
TTCTTATTTTATAGCCAAGATAGAGCCTGCAAAATTTGAAGAAAATCGGTTGAGTAGTTTTAGAGAAAAAGGTACCTTGATTTTGTATGTAAAATGGACAATTCAACTACCTCCTTAAGCTCTGTGAATTTTGCGACGATTACCACATATTTTCTTGCACTTCAAAAATTTACCAGACTCTTTGAATACAATTGACCATCAACATCAGCACCACCATATTCAGTACCATAGCTTCCAAAATATTAAAATATTTGCTTGCCATCCGAATCTATATTGTGCTCTATTCCAACGTTCGAACCTATGACCCGCGGGTCACCTAGTGACCCATTTGATAATTTCATGTGACCCAAAGTGAGTTCTGAAAAGAAAGTGTAATATAAAAAAGACAAAAATTACTTGATCTCACGCCAATTATATAATATTCTACTTTCAATTTTAATATTTTTTGCACAAGCTGAGATATTAAAAAATAAATTGAAGAATATTAATTTTTTTCTTCCATGTTTTTATCATATTCGTTTTTTAATATCTCAGGTTTTACAAAAAATATTAAAATTGTCTAATCTCAAAGTTTCTACATATATTCAATAATAAGTGTGCAAAATTTCATTATCGAAAGTTGAAGGGTTCCTGAGAAAAAGGCACCGAAAGTTGGAAAAAACACACAACACTAACATAACAGATTTACTGAATAAGCCCATTAGACTCTTTACTGTACTCTTTCTTCAGGCTAGTGTTCAAATTTTACATTTAAAAATTGGGATTTTTGTTTTATTCAGCTAAATACAGGGTGTTAAAAAAACCGAAATTTAGTTTTTAATTTTTTTAACAATGAATCCATTTCCGTCCCCCATTTATATTCAGGAGCAGATTTATCACTAGGCTGAGTAGGCTGGAGCCTTGGGGTTCAAAATTTAAGATACAAACATTTTTGAAGTTTGACTCGGTATAAAAAAATCTGAGAATCCATAAACTTGCTGTTTCTTATTTCGGCTCTTCATTATTCCGCTATGCTCGTTTCGCTGCGTCATGGCCGAGGTCCCAACGAAGATCCAAACTGCATGGAAAAAACTAACACATTTTTGCGAGGATTACAACATCCCCAGATTAAATCTATAGAATTTGCTACCCTTTTCGAGAAAAAAATCCACTTTTTTCCACGTTTTTTATTATATATTATTGCACGTAAGGTGCGCTAAGAAAAAAAATTTTTCTATAAATGGTTAGCAAGATCCTATAGATTTTATCTGGGGGAGGGGGGGGGTATGTTGTAATCCTCGAAAAAAATACAGTTGGTTTCGCTCACCCCTAATGCGCATACGACACATTTTACATGTGCGGTAACACGGAAAGGCTAATTTGTTCAACACTGTGGTAAATCCGCCTCGGTTTATATTTCACCTAGTGATTTACAACAATACGAACTATTCATGGAATTAATTTGAAAATTTTAAAATAACTTTAAATTTTCCGAAAAAAAATTTCGGAACACATTAAAATAAAAATCAGATTTTGTCCTATTAGCCTATATTATATTTTATTCCACAGTAAACAGAATCAATATTGCTGTAAAATGACACCTCACCCAGCTCTATAGCTCAATTAGACTCTTTAGCTTTTAGATCAACTTTCCATAGAATTAAAAATCGAGTTGATATATCTCGATGAAATTTGCGTATTTTTGCAAGTCTATATGAATGGTATACCTCTGTGAAATTTCATGAAAATCCGAGATGGTGAGGTTTATGAGCGTGTTGATTTGACCTGGAATGACTCTTTAATTATTAAAACGTCATTTTCTAAAACGCGCCTTTTATTAATTTTTACTTACAATCCCACATGTATCTCCACTTCAATGGCGTGCAGTTTAAACAAAATCGTAACCAATTTTTATTGCTGCAAATTTCTAACTTAAATTCAATAACTTTATTCAATAACTTTGACTGAGTTATCGAAATTTTTAAAACATATTTTTTGGGAAAATTTGAAATTTTGTTAAATAATCGTATTTGGATAGAAAATAGATATTTAAAGCTTAAAAATTAAATTCGAAACTAAAAGCTTTAGTTGTACTTTTAATAGCTTGAATAAGCTTTCTGCCAAAGTTCCCAATTTCATTTAAATTTAATGAATCGGATAAAAATTCGATTCAAAATTATTTAAAATAACATTTTAATTTTAAGCTTTCAATAAGCTTTCGAGGCTTCAAAAGCTTTATTTTGGAAAATATCTTAATTACGTTAAAGGTTCATTGTTTGGTTAGAAAATTGATTTTACATCGCAAAAAAGATGAGGTTCGGAAAATTAAGCTTTCTGGGAGCTTTTAACTTTTTGCAGGGCTTTTGAGCGAAATGTTTAGTTTTGATATTTTTGCATTTTTCCTCAACTAATTTAAAAGCTTCCTGCACCATTATATTTTTTTGGATCCGAAGAAAATAATTGGGAAATCCGGATCAAATGTTGCGATATCCGATATTCAAATTTCTTGGTACAAGCACTTACGAATTTGTGATTTTTCTTATAGATAAATTTTAACTCTTCCGCAATATTTATTTTTTGTATTTTTATCTAACTGTCAAGGCAACTTTCTGCGTTTTTACATTTTTTCCGGCCGAAAAAATCTGCACATCTTATGGAGAAATTGACCGCATGCCACTGCTCCATTTTAATAATTTTATTCCGCATTTAAGCATGGAAGGATTTGGGGAGGGGGGGGGGCATCATATTTACCAAAAAAAGACTGTTTTAAAAATGAAAATACCACTGACCCGAAACATCATCTTAATACTCACATTTTAGTTGGTTTTGACCCGCAGCCTAGGTTGCCGACCCTTTCTCTATTCACACACCAATATTACGAAATTTTGTTTTATCGGTATTTATTTTGAATCCAACTTGCCCTGAATGTTTCAAAACTCGCTGTAATTACACAGTTGAACACTAAAAAAAATGAGAACAGACTAGCTGGATTTTGATAATTCGGGTATGCTGAACACGATAGCATCATTAGTTTTTCTCCTACACGTCACATTTTGGAAAAAATGCTTCCAAAAAAGTGCATTTTTTCAAAAAAAAGCTTTCAAATTTTGATCAATTGAATTCAAACATATTTATAAACAAGAACTAAATCATATTTCAATCGAAAAATACATTTATATATAGGTATGCCCCCTATAACGCGGTTAATTCGTAGCGTATTATATGGAAATCGAAATCGAAAAAATTATATCGAAAACAAAATTGAATTGCGAACAAAAATACATTGAAAAATCGCCATATTTCTACTCAATTTTCTCAAAAGTTTGACGTGTAGGACAAAAACTAATGATGGCATTATGATCAGAGACCCCTAATTATCAAAAACCCCCCAGTCTAGGGTCGCAATTTTCTTTAATTTTCTAATTTTGTACCTTAGTGTTATTTATTGAAAGCAGTTTTAATTATTATTGCAAAAATAAAATTATATTTTTACAAAACAGAATTTTAAAATAAATATTTCGTCGATATCAAATATCCTGTATGATCATACAGGAGACCGATAGAATGAATAATATAGTAGTAATATTTGAATCCAAAGATAAAAGGTGTTGTTCATGACATATCCATTCTTAGACAAACCGAACAGTATATTTCATTTTCTTTTGGTTTATGAGCTTTAATTATCATTCTTTGTGAATTATATCTTTATTAATTAATTAAATAAATATCTTTTATTTTATTTTAAAACTCTTAAATATATTATATCCAATATCCATTACATATACGTGTTTTATTATATCAATAGTCAATATAATTTAAATAATTACATTTCTCGACTAAATTAAACAAAAAAAAAAAAATTATTCGACATGAAAAGCGGTAAAATGTTTTAATAAAATAATATTGCACGATGAGTAAACAGTATAGTAAACTAATTTTAATCTCATCTTAATACTTATTATTTTTTATTCGTTGTTAAACTAATTATCTCAACATCAAACGTTTTCTGCTCTTTTTTTTAAATAAATTTTTATTTGAAGAGCTTTTCTATTATTTCAGTATAGGTAGAGGTACTTTGGTACGGTAATCTTATGTACGGCACATATTACATTGTATGTTATATTTGTAGTTGGTGCCAATATAAATATCGTAAACTGATAGAAGAAAAAATGCCGAAAGCTACTTTATTCAAGCTAGTCCAAATGTAAATCAACTTTAATTAAAATTGTTTAGTTTATTAATCAAATAAAATGTAAATTTTGATGGTAGCCGCTTATGAAGCGGCTTGTCGGTGTTTAAATTATTTGTATTTTTTTTTTGTTATTTTTTTCCCGAAATTTATCTATATGAGAGATTATTTACATTTTGATAATTTGAATAAGATTTCAGAATGTTTCACCTAATTTAATAAGATAAAACGAAACGGTTGTTTATTTATGTGCATTGCGTAATGTCAAGTTTTATATGATTTTTACATATATTTTCTGATAAATCTAGGAGCATCGCTTAACTAATAAGCATTATCAACACATCACGTTTACTGGGAATTGTATCACTTATAGATACGTATATAATCGTAGAGTGTAAACGATAATTTATATGCTATGATTACCTTGTTGATTCCTCTGTTAGGAAACGGATGTGGCTGACTGATTATATTCTACGTTCAGAGAATTTGAGGGTAGTATAAGAAATTCAATAAATTAAGGATCAAGGATCAAAAATCTTACAGATTAATGGAATTCGTCGCAATCACAAAACTACTCGACGACGACAGATATTTGGAAATCAATGCTGTAGAAAGAATGAACTGAGAAGTAGAAGAGAAATTTAGAATTCGATCTGGTCAATTATTTTGAATTCAAAATTTCTCAAAAATTCAGAAGTGTGGAGGTTTCGCTGAGAATAATTTATGTTGATATTCGGAAGGGTTTGTGAGCAATCGATTCGACTCGATAATCGTATACATATGTTATTATATTTCACAAAGTGCAAACGTTAGCTTTAAACATCTTTCCTTAAGTAGGAAGAGGAGCTATTCTTCTATAGCTTTCAACATTATTTCAAAAACCCTGGGTTATCAATAGGTGTTATATGAGAGTGTTTTTCTCTACCTGGAAAGCTGACATTAATAAAGACCAATTGGAGATTATACATAGGAAAATTACCTAAACTTTGTAGCAAAGACCAGTTTTAGATTTATTTTCGATTTGTCCGATATACAGATTTTGGTTATTATCTACTTTCCTACCCCGTGCTATATAGCTATTAAATATTAAAATAAATTCACCTATCGAATTTATTTTTCTCACATCCATTCCTTTCTTTTCAAATAGACACATGGGAGCATAGATCTAAACGTGAACGAATTTTCCTGAATAGCTTACCAGATTTTGCAATATTGCTTGATGCACTTTCAGATTCAACGCTGGTTGATGCAACTAATTTTAAGGCTTTATATATTAGATCTAGCAATTTTCCATTTGTACCATATCATCCTCAAATTGTGCAATCTCGCGATTAATGGTTTATCAAATTTTGAAGACGTTGATGACCCGAAGCGAATACGTTTATTTAATTGAAATGATAATTGAAAATAATCGATTAATCTATTAATCGGGTTACAATAACTAAACCTGTAACTAAAGAATAAAGAAGCGATATAAAAAATAGAATATGACATAAATGAATTGAGGAATCCACGAATATACGCGTCACCTAAACTTGAATTATAAACTTTAGAGTAGTACGAGTCTCTAGAATAAAAGTAGCAGCAACACTCTCATATGTAATGTAGCAAAATCTGTTGCTATCTGAATGTAAACTAAAAATCTGAACGTTGAATTAATATAGTAAAACCATCTGGCAAGAGATTGATAGAAGTTTTACGGGAATTAATATTTCAAACCTGCTTAAAAAATTGAAATAATGTTTCCATTCTCAATTCATTTCAAATATACGACTTACTCATATGAGGTAACTAACTAATGTTCTAAAAACTGCAGATGCATTGATGACAATGTGTCCTATGCAATCAATATGTTCACACTACACATATGTATATACGTTCATATATCTCAATGGTAAATACTCGTATAGTAGTCATATATATTACTGAAAGAGGAAGAATAGGAAAATATAGAAATAAAAGACTGTCGATATGATTTATGTCCGGTTCAAATAGGATAAATCAATAATATAGCAACATTTTCTCTTAGTCTTTTATATTAAATGTGCACGTCCGCTGCCTTTTCTATAAATGCTTCACGAAAAATCTTTATTATAAATACTCAATCAATGAAATTTATTACACCACATATAACGGACCGACTGACTAGATGAGTAATTACTGGCTGTCATTGACGGTGATTTTGGCAGGCATGCATCAATAAATAAAAATTTGAAAAATAATATACACCAAACAGAAAATTGTAAACCCTCATATAATGTGTACGTGTAAAATGTATTATAAGAGAATTATTACTATTTTGTATTGCAAAAAAATACTATAAAATAAAATAAAACAAGATTAATTTCGATTTATTATCAGGAAAGTAATGGTCCAAATGGTAAGATTTTTGGGATTAGTTTCCTAATTTATTATAATTATTAGCCTTTATTGTCAAAAACTCCAATTATTGTTACATCAGTACAATATAGGTACGTATAGTTGCATTATCAAGTTTTATTGCCAGTATTATATTCTGGTATAATTTATTTATATGTATACCCATATATTTACGCATGCAGAATATAATTACGTATAATATTATAAGAACCAAACTTAAATCCACTATAACAATTCTATCCTATAACCTTCTCGAGCGTATGAAAACCCATCTGCAAAACATTGCTATATTTGGAATCAAAGAGTTAATGTATGTTAAGGGCATTATTATTATCATTAGGTCTCAGATTAATAAAAAAATAGAAATATCTGATATATGCAATATTTTAAAAACCATAAAAATTAGATATTTAAATATACAAGATTCATCAAAGATTAAGAAAGTACGTACCAAAATCTTATAACTAAATATTTGACTCAAAACTAAATTTCATAATTTTAAGCGGTATATATTATACTTTTCGCGACTCTGCTATTGAGTCCTTCTGGTAAATCATATGGTATTTGTGAATCGACTGGTAACTATGCTAGCAACTGATGATGATCACCATGATCAGAAAAAATTATTTTTAATACCAGATTTATTTCTCCCATTAAAGATTATCGTACTTATAATTTATAATGGCACTTTGAGCTACTAATTTAAACTAGTACAGCATCTGTGTAATGTAGCACAAATCTGGTATAATTTAATGAAATAGCATAAATAGTAAATCATAACTTTCCGTACAACCGTATATATACGAGCACACTCGTACGGCATATAATGGTAATTTATTTTAGTGCATATAGGAGAGAAAATAGTTCACTAACTGTCCGGGAAAGGGTTACTCATTATCAGTTTAAGTCCCCATTTTATTGGTACCCAGAAAAGAAGAATGACCACATTCGTAACGTAATGTATTCTCTTTTCGGGTTATAATTTAAACATTTTTCTGTGTAACGATTTTCAGGTTAGGCATTAAAATATCTAACGACAAAAGAGTTATACAAAGTATATCACATCCATTACAAATAAAAAAGGCAAAATCCTCTAGATTACTCACTGCAGTACCCATTCATTTTACATTTTATATTGTTTTATGTACGAGTATAAGAGTTACTTTCTAGCCAGAAATTTTCCTAATAAAAAATGCTAGCTACGTCTATTTTCACACAATACAATGTATATTAGCAATTACCCTGTAAGTAAGCTATATGTGTATAACAACCGATTTTTAGAGACGAGAAGGCCATTAGACTACACAACATACACAGAGAGCACTCCTTGATTTACCACGAACATAAAAATGATTTATCAGTGACATTAAAATAATGCACATAATACACATACACACCAAAAAATTGGTTGATATGAGCCAAATGGGGAAGAATGGGATATGGAGGTAGAACTACTGAAAACTCGAAGCCTCATTCCAAAATTGAAAATATAAAAAAAATATTCTATAAGCAGAAGGGAAGAAACAATTCTTCTTTCCTTAACAATCTTGGCATGGGGGTATAAACGGGGCATCTGATGAGTAGATATAATAAAATGAAATTATATATTAACCTATTCGGTAATCCGGCCATGGTATGACTTACTACAATGAACTACACATAGAAAAGGACCAAAGACAAAAGACCAAACTATTCTACTAATATAGTGAACATTTAAAAACCTTCAGAAAAATATATGTGTAATTGAATAAAAGGGAAAAGAAATTATTTTACTTAGATTTTTTTTCAGAATGGACTTTATTTTTTAACCTCCAGAATTTCCCAACCTTATAATCGGATCGAAAAGATGAGATGTACAAAAGAAAGCTCAACTCAGTACTATATACCGAAAAATTATATAATTTATGCGTTTAAAATTGAAAGCATTTTCTAGTGAAAATGGAAAACGTTAAATAAAATATGCTAGTAAAGGAGAACATATCGGACAAGATGGATAAGGCGCCAGAAATGTTTTATGACAAAGTTGGTCATTCTTCGCTTTGGACAATAAAAACATGAAATTATTTATCACTTCCAAATGAAAGTTTTTAAGTTAGAGAATTTTTGAAGCCTTTAAAAATATATTTCAGTTAATTTGCTAACTTTTAACTTTATACTGTATAGTGTATTATTATATTTTAAGCTTAGGCTAACAATATTTAAGTAAAGTCATCAATGCAATCAAATTATGCAAATTATAATAAATGTATGATAATAAAATAATCACCTATACTGCTAGAGTTTGCGAATGTGTTTTTATAAATTCAAAACTACTCAATATTAAATAAATGTATCCCTAAAGACCTGCTTTTTATTAAAGTTCGTCACGAAATCTTTCTGATTTCGAAATGATAACTGGTGATAATAACTACAGTATAATCCGCTTATAATGGACCCTGAGGGGCCCACGAATTGTGTCCATTATATCCGGAGGTTCATTATATCCGAATATCAGTTTTTGTAATTAAACGTAGGAAATGATGCTTTATTAATTGTTTACATCCTTAAAAAAATTTGTATTGGAACTTTCAAATTCTTTAAATAATTACCAAATCGTTGCTTGTGACGAACCACTTTCAATTTCAATAATTATACTGAATTTTTCGTTTAATGAAAAACCTGTGCGTTGCTTATTTGGGGATTTTTTGGGTTTTTAAAATATTAATTGCACTTGCACTTAATAAAAAACACAAAAATTTTTTAATAAATGGAAACATTCCACAAAAATGATTAATAAACCACAATATATGAAGAAATAAATAAAAACCAATCAGTAATTAAACAAAATCACGCGAAACATACAAATTCATACGAAAAAAGGGCCACTAGAGCGGCCACAAAGAGACGGTTGTCGATTGAAGAAAATTCATTATTCAAAAACACAACGGTCGTTTAAACTGTGTAATAATTGAAAAAATATCAGAATTTTCCATCTTTTGTTTCAATTTCAGAATATAGATGGAGAGCGAGCTTTTAAACTTCGTGAATAGTGAACAAACTAACGAATATTTGTCTATTATAACCGAAATTCCATTATAATCGGTTCCATTATGTCCATTTGAGAAAGCATTGTATTAAATGAATGCTCAGCCGGGACCTAGAAAATTTTTCATTATAAGCGAGTTTCCATTATAACCGGGTCCATTATAAGTGGATTACACTGTATATGGTGCTACACGTGAGTGGTTTGTATAGAATTCGGAACGAAGTTTCGTTGACGAATTTTCGTTGCAACAAATTGATTTTGATTACAATAGTATGGGAGCCCTAGCGGGGAATTTGGGATTTGCTCGAAATCGTCAGATTAACATATGGAAGATACCTTGCACCCTGTAGAGTACCTCTACCATATCTAAGCGCTCTATATAGGGCCGCACGTGTAGGGCAGCCGATCAGATTAGTAAAAAAATAAATCGATTAAATAAAATTTAAATATGGCGATTTTTTTTAACATTTTTGAAAGCCTGTAGACGCTCCTCCTACCGGTGAAACGGTATCATCATCATCATATTTACCTTAATCCTCGGGGGAGCATAGGTGCTTCCATTTGGAAGTTTCTGTGACTTATTACGATTTTTAACGATTAAGGCTAGGTAGTCAATCTAACGCTCAACCGTATTTGTTGTTTCTTTATTTTTGATCATTAGAATCCTTTGCTGTTGACCAATTACATATTTAATAGCAATGGATTATGTATTGTTTTTGATGATACGCCCAATACACAAGGAGTTGCTCTGTATAAGAGTAGTTATATTCTTATACACGGGATGGCCAGCTTTACTGTGACGATCACAAATTATTGAGGTAATAATTTTTTTTGTGATGTCTACACCTGTCTTCTAACCTGCAACCTCCCTCTTTAAAGACGGGCGCCATACCCATTATGCCAATGAAGATGTAAATGATTCTCAAAGGATATATAATTTATTTACTCTACTATACTATACTATACTATTTACTCTAGATTTATTTAATCTAATGACTATAATAGTAAAGTTTAGTACTGAATATGGTATAACTTCTATAAAACTAAATAATAACTGAGCCGAAAACTGGTTTTTATACTGAAAAAATTCGGGTTTTCTGTTGTGGAAAATTGTCCGAATAATTTATTACCCGGTTTAACATAGTATTATTTAACTAGAAAATACTTAATCGAATACAATGAAATATTTGAAATATAAATATTAAATTTTTCAATCTTAAATAATACAGGAATAATCCAAACTTACGGAAAATCATCCGTTTTGTTTAATTTTAGATACTTTAATTAATTTTATTTAATTAAATTTTAGATAATTTTAGATAGTTTAAGTTGTTAATCAATTTGGAAGAATTATAACTTTCTAATCTTAACTGATAGATTTCTGATAGAGCAATATCCATTTATATGCCAATAAAGTTTGGATAATTATCTGGTAAATTTCTATACACCTAAATGATCATTTACAAGGTAAGAATAAATAAGATGCATTTATCCTTTGAATTAAAAGGGTTAATTTACTGCTTGTTCTAATCGACTATTTAACGATTCCTTCCTTTCAAGCAGTGCCGACGCACATAATAATAAAGACACCACTTCCCCCTTTAGATTCATCTTCAAAATTATCCATAATAAATTTAATTTTCTATTTTGTTTACAGAAGAAATGTTTTTTTATCAAATTTGTAATTATATTATAACAAATGAACGACAAAAAAAATTACTGATGAGTAGAAAATTGAGATGAAATGAAAATATAAATTTTCGGTAAATATAGAAATTGTTAAAAAAAAATAATTTGAGGCGCCAGGCCAAAACATAATATATGAGCTGTCGAACAATTAGAAACAGCTGGAAAAGAGGAAAACGGTGATTTGAGATACCTCTGGACTCCGATCAGATTCATTTTTAATTTAAACAAATAAATTCTGGAAAAATTCACATCAAATTATAATAAAATGAAAGGTATAGAAGAGAAAAATTTGTTACAAAAAAAAAAAAGAAATTGAAGCTATTAGTTTTTCCTCGCTTCTTTTCATATTCATGATAACCGAGGGAAAATTGAATTCTTTCCAGGTTATAAATCTTTAATTTTATCGGGTGTAATGGTTATTATTTCATATTATTACTTTTTTCTACATTTTTTTATATTTAGTATTAATACAAAAGCATAATTTATTGTCCGTATACATAAGGATGTTTAGTTTAGTTTATGTGTAATATAAAGTTGAAAATTAAAAATAATAATACTTATCTATAGGTCGTATATTCCATACATTATATAATGCACATTAGGATGGACCTCTTTTTATCTTCGATTATCTTCGCGTTTCCTATAATATTCAAGAATTCTTAAAACTATTTTATTTTGAATATTAGCCACATCGATGGATATTCAGAAGCATATAGGATATGTATTCTTAGAAAAGAAATGATTAATAGTGGCCAATTATATTAAAGAATTGATAATCAATAAATGCATTACACATGTTTTAAAGGCAAATGAGCTTATCTTGTTATTTTTTCATATATTTTTGTGGACTATTCCGCGCATTTTTCTACATTTTGACGCTTATTTTATCTTAAATAGAATATATACTTTTCCCTTTGTTTATAGAAATAAATAATAAGAATTGAACTGAATGATCGATTCCAATAAACATATAATTAGGTATGGGCAAAAACAAAAAGATGCCTTTTTCAATATATATTCGGATTCTTGAGCTAAAAATATTAATACGTTTCTTTTTCATTTTCCTCTCCTCCCCCTAATTTACGAGATAGAAATTTCAAATATTCAAATTTTCAGTACAATTATTTGAAATTTGT
>JANTOP010026049.1:0-12397 GCA_027564815.1 Symmerus nobilis | reverse complement strand
AAATGAAAATGTCAATTTCTGTAAATCAATGTCAATTTCTCTCAATTCCTCTCAATTCTTAAAATTACGATTGCAGTATTTACACATGGAAACACCGTGTTAGCTTTGTTTTTGGTGGCATGCCGAACGAGCCGCTTATTATTTCTGGTGTCTGACGAGGCGCTTTAAATGTATATGTACCGATGGATAATTTAGTCAACACTTTTATAGTTGTGGTGTTCAACCTCTGTACTTGACCGTTTCCACGGGGAATACCCCTCGTAATTAGAACGTGTACAATGTTTTCACGTTGTAAAATTTCGTCTCTTAAGTGCATGCTGAGCCAAGATCACTGATTATTCTTTGTGGATTGCCAAAAACAGCTAATATCTCCTTTAGTTTAATAATTGTTGTCACCGTAGTAACTGACTTTGTCGGAAACAACCAAACAAATTTTGAAATCCCATCTGACAAAATGTACTTGTACAACTTAGTTGTTTGGTTCATCGAACGTATATGGTCAGTCAATATGTAACGTCTCCAAGGGTTAATCTACTTTAGTTATGGGTTCTAAGAAACCCTCTTGTGTTCCGGCTTTTCTATTTGTTAATATGCTATATGCATTATCGTATCGATTTTTACTCATAATTTCGGAATGAAGTAGCTTCGTTCTACCAAATATATCGTTTTGTGGTAGCGAAATAGTAGTAAAAATTTCGGTTTTGTAATAGTATAGTTTTATAGCAGGGATGCAAATGTTTTCATTCATTCTTTTCATTGCTCTCTGTTTAAGTTCATTGTTTATAATGGAAAAGCAAAAAAAAAATTTTACAATCTATTTTGTATTTTCTATATCCCCGTTAAATTCGTATTGTGGTTTTATTTTTCAAGGTTACAAATCTATTGTTAAATATTTATTAAACTATTAATGATTTATTTCTATAATCTTCTTGCGGTTTTCTCTAATTCCCAAGTTAATTTTGTTTAATTTAACTTTTATATGAGGGTATGAAAATACCCTATGTGTTAGGCGCTGTGCACCCCTGTTTTATAGTTTAGAAATTGTTTATAACTACTGTAGTAGTCTAATAATACTTTTGGTCTCCTCGAATTTAATATTAAAATTAAACCGCGTTAAATAATACTATCTATTGAATTTAAATGACGAACATTACAATTATATTGTACTTGCCATAATTTAATTGAGAAAACTAATGTTAGTTTTCCAAATTTGCAGTCGTATTTTTCCCAACCTCTCTCTTTAATTTGACATTTGACAAAAACTGAGACGAAACTGAGAGATATTGACTTATTA
Organism: Symmerus nobilis; assembly: GCA_027564815.1. Classification (NCBI taxonomy): domain Eukaryota; kingdom Metazoa; phylum Arthropoda; class Insecta; order Diptera; family Mycetophilidae; genus Symmerus; species Symmerus nobilis. Next base: position 11,103 of record JANTOP010026049.1, on the reverse strand, counting down.
ATTTCCAAGAAATTTTGATTTCGGTATGGCTGAAATTACGATTGCTTGCAAATGAAAATGTCAGGTTGACCTCAGTTTCTGTCAAATGTGGAATTAAAGAGAGAGGTTGAGAAAAAATACGATTGCAAATTCATTCATGGAAACGGCTTTTAATATTTGAAAGATGGTGAATTCCGTAATAAACATTTGAGATCATTCTTCGTAAGAAAGTAGTCAAACGGAGACTAACCAAAGTTAGTTTTATGGAAACTAGTAGCTACGATAATAATTCCGGCGACGAAGGTAGAGCGATAGGACAACAATATCAAGGCTACTGAGTGATATGATCATCTTGTCTTTTATTCCTCGTGGGAACATAATGCATCAACAAACCTCCGCCATCTGAGTCTGTTCTGGGCCAGAGCCTTCACTTCATTCCAGTCCTTTCCTCGGGCCTTGGCTTCCTCGACGACTGTTCGCCGCCGCGTGGTTTTCGGTCTGCCTCTTTTACGACTTCCCTGCGGATTCCAGTCCAGCGCCGCCCTCGCCATCAGTGTCGGCGCCACCGTCTTTGGGAATAAAGCTTCCAAGATATTGAAAGCTTTCTACCTTTTCTATTTGCTTGCCATCTACTGACAAAACGCAAGTTCTATCTACACCCACACGAAGAAGTTTTGTTTCATCGATATTCATTTGTAATACAACACATGGAAACGAGCTTAGTAAATTTATTCTTGTTTTAAAATGGTAAGAAACAAGTAAAATAGCGTAGAGTCGAAAAATACGCACACACAAATTTCTTGAGTCGAGTAACACAGGCTGCGCCAAAAATAAATAAATTTTACTTGCCAGGTACACTCAACTCGATCGAACCGTAGAACGAACATCCCAGATATATCCCTTCCAATTCAACTATCAAAAACATCTGGCGAACAGTAAATGATAAAAACAAACAACGAAAATATTCAATTTTTTGTTGCGCAAAAGGATTCAATTCATTTAAATAAAAATATCTAATTACTGATTAAATATTAAAAATGACGGAACCAACCCAAGCAACAGTTCAAGCAAACGAAAAGTCCGAAACTCCAGAACTTAACTCAGCAGCCGTTGATGTTAAGACCCCGAAAAAAGTGTTACATTTCAGTGATGGAACAATGGAAGAATTCAGCGATGACGATGACATTGATGGCAGTGGAAAAGGTGAAACTGCATCAGAAATTGATGTCGATGAGGTAATTCAAACAATTTATTATAAAAAAAATTATCTTCAATTCGTTCATTTGATGTCAATTCGTAGAGTTCAATGTCTTGGGGACCATGGCTCTCCTATAAAACGTACAAAGCGGGCAATTCAATTTTATATGGGATCGATTATGTTGGCGAATCTATAAGTAATTTTTTCGGGATAACTTCACCAAAGTATGGATATGAGGGTGAACAGTATGAGAAAATGCAGGCGGAACGGGTGAAAATAAGTGAAGAGGACCGTGAGGCGGCGGTCTGGTCAGAAACGAAAACTCTACAAACGAATGTTGAGAATCCCGTTGTCACTGAACCAACAGTATCACAAAAATAGGAGGACTTTTATTAACTTTAATTTCTAACCAATGTTTAAAAAACTCAATTAGCATATTTTTTGCTATACATTCTTGTACCTAACAACTATTTTTGTAACTAACTTTTTCAATGAAATTAATGAAATTGTTACGAAACTGATATTTATGCCAAAATAATCGAAAGGAACATATTTTATCCTTGTTATTAATGTTATTTGTAATTTGTATTAACAAGCTTTTTAAATGATAAATAAATTATACTCTATTTATGTAAATGATTTATTTTCGATTCAAAAAACTATATTTATATAGAACAATTAGTCAAGGTGTTCTTCTGCTTTGCTCATGTTCTAAAAAAACTGAACGAATCATTTGAAATCCTTTTTTTTACCAGCATCCTAAGTTTTGTTTGGCATCTCTAGTCTTTCCTTAAAAAGTTAGTTCTATATTCGAATTTTTCTTAAGCAATTAGTCCCCGCTCCACCCAATATTACTGGTAGCGCAGGGTCTGAGTCAGTGGCGTGCAGTCTAATGCGCAGTAGGTGCAGAGCACCTGAAATATCAACAAAATATAATTCTTCTCCCACATCCCCTCTGGCCCCTTTCACCCCAATTGGCGCCTCTGATGGATATCTTAACCGCACGCCAATGGTAGAATCTAGAAAGATTAGGAAAAGGCGAAAACAGCAGTCTAAATTCAAAAATATCAGAAGAAATTTTAGAAGAGCCAGAAAAAATGGGTAAAGTTCAGAAGATGCAGTTCAGTCTGGAATATGCTGATAAATTCAGAAGCAAATTGCCAAATGCATGCAATAGTACCTTCACATAAGATCTGTAAACGTCTAAATAAAATCCGAAATGATATTACATTAGAGAGATGTACATCATCTTTCTACATCTACAAAAGCATCTACAACATTTACATGTAGTTTAGCTCTTGATGTCGCATAGCAGAAACATTATTGGAAGATTGAATATCTTTGTTTATGGCTTGGTCTTTTCAAAAGTGCTTCCCATAGTATTCATTCATAACCATTCCTGAAAATTATAGAAAAAATACGGACACTATACGTAGATGTAACGTTACCATATTCTAGTATTAAATACGATTATTAAAAAATGGTTTTTTCACTAGGAAATGATTTTAATACATATTAATCATAAGTATAATTAGATAAAACTCCAAAAAATTTTTAAAAATAAAAAAAAAACAAATTTTCTTCTAAACAATCATTTCCAACTCTCGAGCGTAGAAAATTGCTTGTTCAGCTAATTCAACAGACGGTAATGGTTCTTTTGGCTTAGCAGCAGTGTTAGCAAAATGGAAAAATTTCCCCTCATGTAATTTCCAATTTTTCTACAGGAAAATAAATAAAATTAAAATAAAAGTTGAGTAGATTATTAGTAAATTGAAAATACCGTCTTAGCATATGCCAATACTTCCACCTCCGAGGGTAGATTAAGACGTTTTGCAGCCGATTCAATTGAAATACGATCATATGAGCTCTCCAAACATGATGCAATCTCATCTCTTACCGTATTCAATAAAATGTTCATGAAAATTGTATAACAACTGTTAGATGCTGGACCGGAACCCTATTTCAAAATAATCGATATTTTAGGAAAATCCATAATAGTTTTTAATTTTAATTAAAAACCAACCCGCGCCAAAAATATTTTATTGTAACTTCCTTCCATCAAATACTGTTCCAGTGCCAACGGATGTCGTATAAATTCATTCGTGTGAATTATATCTTGTGGAATTAGTTCAAGTTCCGTATGAAAATCGGATACCCGATTTTGTGATAGTAAATATAGTAAATTCAACCCCAACAGTTCGTATTTATTCTTCGATTCACCGATTTCATTTCTAAAAACATTTATAAATTATATTTTACGAATTGCCGATTCACGATTCTTACTTGTAATCGAAATAGTAACATTTCAATTGAGCCATATACCGTTCGAACGCAGCAATATCATTTGAACAGACACTGTACTTAACGGCAATTTCTAGAATATCCCGGGCAACAATCAATTCACTTTTCGATGCTTTAATATCACCCGTCGGAAGGAAAACCAATTTCGTTAGTTCAACCTGAAAATTAGCAATTGTTTTGTGAGGTTATGTGAAACAAACTTCTTCAGTTAAGAAATTTACCTTTGCCTGCTTTATTAATTTATCACATTGCACTAAATTTGGCGATGGTTTACGCTCCCATTCCGTTTTTAATTCCTTATACAATGAAACAACGTTATCCAAAGCAGCCATTATTCGTAGACGTGAAGATGATTTGCCAATTCGTTTGAATTTATTTTTAACCCAAACAAGAAACATGACGTTTCGATTTGCTGAATGACAATTTTACCTTAACCCTCAACTGCAACTAGAATTGGAGGATTGAAACAGAGAATTACAATTATTAATTTGCTAGATTCATTCAAGAGAAAGTTTATTTGTGGCATAAAATTTATAAGATTAGCAGAAAATTAGAAATTTAAGATGTTAGCCGATCGGTTGGCTTTAAGTAAAATAATAAAAGATTGATGGATCGCGGAACGGTTAGTTTTGAAGCAACGAGTGAAAATAAACGTTTCCATTTCAGTACTAACGCGGTTTTAGTTAACAATAAGTAGTACCAATATAACAGCTTAGTACAATTTTTGGAGAATTTGCCTACGTAAATTTGTTGATTATTTTTAATTTAAATAATGACAGTTAATTTCTAAATGGAATACAAAATGATTTCGTAATTAGCTTACTATTTGACTGGCTCAGTAGCCAATGCCATTATAAGCCCATTTTTTATATTTTCCGATTTTTTCTTTTAATACAAGTAGAATACATTTTGTCCATGAAAATTTGTCCATTTGACTTAACATACACGTCTCTACATAAATAGCCTGAAACAATCATTTTATTTTATTTCCTTGTAATTTCAGTCGATAAATACTTCATTCCATAAAGTTCACACCGTTACATATTTCCTTGTAAAATTGCTTAAAATATCTAATTTCTTAAAGGAATAACAATACATTTTCAGGGGCCTTTTAAGATATATTGTTAGGAAAAAATTGGTTATTTAATGCCAGAATTGTTTCTCACAATTAAATATTTTAATAAATAACTAATACTAATAAAAGCTAAAGATAAAATATAAAAAGATATAAGATTATGTTATACAAACACATATCTATCACGTTGACAAGCCGCTTGAATTTTTAAATAATAGCGATTTTAATTCGCATTCTTTCCACTGGAATTGCGCTTCTATATAGCAATTAATGCTAATAAAATGAAATAACATTTATATAACGTAGTTATATTGCTTTTTTCTCTACGAAAGTATGTAAAATGCTATTTCTTGATTCCCAAAAGCGCTTTAATAGCTATAACTTTTAGCACTTGTTGCAATTTTGCAGTAGCTATTATTTCTTCACAGCAATAATTTGTGCTGTACCAGCGCATTTTAAGCTAACAAATTACACTTTTAGTGCTATACTAGGGAATGCATTCAACAATGCAACTGCGTGATCAAAAAACGATCGAGATATATAAAGAGAAGAATATAGAAGAATATTATATTAGTTTAAAGTTCTGCTAAATATGCTCGGCATAAGTTTATCAAACAAGTATTGCGGCCGACCACAGCGGCGTAGTTTAAATAAATATAAGGGTAATCTATACTTATAATAATCCATTAAGCTGCAACCGAAAATCACATTTTGATAAGCTGATTTGTAATGCAGGAGTTATAAATAACATTAATTTTAGACGTACATTTAGAATTAAGAGGCCAAAACGAAATTGGCACTATTAATGAAATTACAAGTATGAACATGGAGTAATTATAACAAATTTCTAAAGTCTAGGCAATGTTAAATATACGCGCTGACTGATTTTATTTAAGTGGTCATTCCAAGTTAAGGATTTATTTAGTACCATTGCCATATCAAGATTTTTCACCGTATACATATACTAGGTATAACCGTGCTGTTAATAACAATTGGAGGAAAATTACTAGTATTTATATCTCATTTGGAAATGAACATAAGATTGTGTCTTATTATTATTAAGAGAAAGACACTTTAGGTCATCCCATCTGGCGATCAACTCCAAATCCTGTGAGTTAATATGTGAAACCCATGAGCTTTAATGTATTATTTGAAAGACGAAATTGTAACTTCAGTTGGGACACAGAATATTAGCACGGTAAGGATGGTGGAGAATTTCAGATCCATCTTGGAACTAATTGTTCATAGTGTTATGGTTAGTTCTAAACCCGGATTGGAATGGATGTTGAAGATCATCAGAGGTAATAAACAGATTAATTTTGTCCCTATATTAATATATTGATCAATTTTTATTGCATAAAATAGAGTAATTAAGGATTACATAAAACCTGATAGCTATATTAAATCAAATAAATTTAATAAAGATGTTTAATAACGGATAACAACTAGAAATTTGCCCAAACTTTAGACGTTGATTCTATATACAATTTATTTTTGAAATTCAATTATATAATTATTTAATGATCTGCATAATTATGCAAACAAATTAAAATTAATGGTTGCAAAAGTATGGTCCCTTATCAGCGACCGCACGGAGCTTTGTCCTAATTGACCCGCAAGCTGTTTGAACACCTTTGGTATCAATTTTCTGAAGGAATTTTCTGATTCGTGCCTTCAATTGCTTCATGTTTTTAGCTTTCCAAACTTTCTTGTAGACAAGCGAAGTAAGTTCACCAAAAAAATCCTCAATCGGACGGCATTGAGTTAGATTAGTTTGATTCCGCTCTTATGGTACAAATGGCATATTATTATATTTACTGGTTTTATTTGCATAATAGGCTGACGCTGACCGACCAAAAAACATAGTTATCAGTAGCATGATATTGTTTAATGAAAGAAAGTAAAATTTTTGTTAAACAATCTTCCATGTACATTTTTTTACTTATTGCTAGTCCACCCGGCTTAAAATAAGGTTGCGAAACACCGCGACAGGAAATAGCTATATACAGCATTATTTTTAGCTCAAATTTTTTTTAAAATTGATATTTCACTTTTGGAGGTGTCGTGGAATTATCCCTTGTATAAAAAGTATCATTACCTGGCATCTGTCCCTTGCTTAAAAGAAAATAGCTTTCATCGTCCAAAATAAAGTTCGTTTCCTTATATATACGAGCCATCCAACGGCTTTGTGATTTAACGGAAGTTATCTGTTGTTCCGTATATTCTGGTGACTTTCATTTCTTCCTACAGTTTATTTTTAAACGTTGTAATGTTTTGGAGATGTACTGTTGCGTACAGTTAAAGACAGTGGGTGCATCATATTGACTAACTCCATCCTTGGTATAAAACTGCCGATCTAATTTCTTAATATATTTTGGTGTCATAATTACAGGTTTTCGGCCCGTTCCAGATTTTCTTTTAACATTTCCAGTCTTTAAAATATGGTAAATAGTTCTTTTCGATATCCCTTCAATGGTAAAATGGTCGATAGTAAATTTTTTTCTTTGCTCTTTATTTTCATTATAAAATTGTCCAATGCGGTTTCTTAACACCTCTTGATTAGACGACGTTTTAAATCGGAAAGTTTTTGTATGATGGAACTTGTTAATATTTTTAGTAAGTGTATATGTATGTAAACTAATTTTAGTAAACATTGAACATAGTTAATCTTATTAAAAGGAAATGACAGGAATTGAACCCAGTGCAAATTTCTAGTTGTTATCCGTTAAGTCAATGAGCTCTATCTATGTCTTTTAAGGATTAAAGTGACATGTTAAGTTAGTGAAGTATTACGGAAATACAAGGTGTCCACCCGAAAGGTTTACTATTTTTTTTTGTCGCCATTTATATTAATATTAATATTGACAGTTCATACTTAACAGTCGTGCAGTACACACGTGGCAAGTTAATAATGAAAAAATATTAAATTGAACAATAACGCGTATTGATAATGAAAATCTTCCACACAAGTCAATTATCAGTTACATTAACATTAAGAAAATTTCGTGAAAGTATCGGAAGGAATATTGTGCCATCAAAGCATGCAATATACTGGGTTATCAAAGAATTTGAAGAAGGAAGGAATGTGAGAAATAAACCAAAGTGTGTGCATCAACGTACAGTCAGAACACCAGAACATATTGCTGCTGTACGTGAAAATGTACAAGCTAATCCAATAACATCAATCAGACACCGTGTGCAAGAACTTCTACATTTTCTAGACCAGAATTGCATGCCAATGGTTTGGTGAACATGTTTGGTTCCAAGAGGACGGTGCCACATGCTAAGGAAACTATGGAATTCTTACGAGGAATGTTTCCACAACGGTTAATTCCGAAATCTGATGATGTGGATTGGTCTCCACAGTCACCCGATTTAACTGCTGCGACTTCATTTTATGGGGTTATCTTAATATTAAGGTTTCTGCAAATAAACCAGATAATATTGAACGACATTAAAGGAACATTAGGGAAGAGATTAACATGATTCAGGGTGAAATGTGTGAAAAAGTGATTAAAAATGTAATCAGAAAGCTCGTATGTGTAAGGCCAATAGAGGCGGATATTTGGATTCGGATATTTTTCATATATAATTCCAAACATTAAATAAACGATCTGTAAACATTAAATCTATTTTCTTTTATTAGACAAAATTTTATAGGCAAAAAAATAGTAAACCTTTTGGGTGGACACCCTGTATAACCGAAATATAATGTATAATGAAACAATTCCGTGCGTTATTGGGGATTACGAAGCAATTTGTTTAATTGCTATTCTACTTTTAAAATTACTTCCGGATAATTCATAAAAATAATTGGGTAAATACCTCTATATGCTTATATCCACCCTGTACAGAAAATCTACAATCGTTATCGGGTGGTGAATTGGAATTGAAACGGATCGCGGAACAACATGGCCGGCCGAACCGTATTTTGTAGAGTTGTCAACCAAAGAGAAACGAAAAAAAAATATTTGGTGTAAAAGTGTCAATTTGGCGTTCTTTTTATTCCACTACAAATTTCATTCAATAAATTACCAAATTAAATCCAATTTGCAATCAATTCTATAAGCATAAGTTGTAGAAGACCATTGTTAATTGATTTGAAGAATATATTTCGTAGTATTTCGCTATTAAAGTGTGATTTTGCGAGAAAAGTAAAAAAGTGCGCGCGAAGTCTGACAAACGGAGGACATTTTATTGGATTGCGAATGAAAAAAAAGACAAAATATTTCACCTCAACCCGTCCCGTCACTCGTCAGTGCTCAATATTTATTATTTACTTTTAAGCATCTTGGCCTTTTCACAGTTGGTGTGTGGAGTTGTGAACTGAAATTACTTTAAGCTCGTTTTGCGCGATACCAAAAGCCAATAACATTTTCTTTTTCATTTTCCGTAATTTCACGTGCAAGATGAGCGTTGATTTCCCTTCCTACATATCTTAAAACTCTGAAACGGTACGATGCGAGGTGATGCAATAAATCGAATCAAGAACGTGAAGAAAAATTTTGTGAAAAATAAACGTTTGTTGTACGTTAGAAGTGACTGTTTTGTCTTACTAGAACGAATCGATATTCGGCCGTACCTAGAGATGCGTGGAAAATCAAGGAAGAGTTCAACACCGCCAGTTCTACGGCGTCCCCTCTTACGGGGCGCTAAACTGAGCCCTGTCGAAAGTAAAGGGAGTGCTACGAAAGCATCTACGCCAACTCCAACATCTATATTGTCAACCCACCGAATAAGGCGAACTATGCCCGATAAAGGACCCGGTACCAAACCTTCACCAACAGTGGTGCCCAAAAAACAACCACTGAAACAGTCGGACGAGACCGTAGTCGATTCACCTCCCCCCGACAAGCCAAAACAAGGCCGTGGACGTCCGCCAGCCATTAAATCGGCACCAGTACCGACGAGCAAGCAATCACCGGTAGTGTCACCAAAACAAGGAGCCGGACGACCGGCTAAATCTACAATAGTATCATTGACCAAACCTGCGACGGTACCATCGGCTAGACCTACAGTTGGACAAACGGTAAAACAAGCAGCACCAGCAGTGAAATCGGCACCAAAACGTTACGTTTCTCCGCCGCCCGTAGAAGTTCGTGGCAAGCGAGTCCCGAAACCAAATCGAAAATATTTGAATGAAGAGAATGTAACATCAATCAAAGGAACCGAATCAGACCCATCGATGGACGAGGATAACGATGACGAGAGTGACAATGAATCAAAATTCGAATCAAAATCTACGGATGATGATGATTTTGATGATGAAATGGAGAGGGAATATGATCGAAAACCTTCGGTTTCCCAACGCGTTTTTAGTGGACGCTCTACGGGTACCGGTCGCAAACAACAGATGAGTGTTAAGCAACCAGTTAACGTACGTAGTACGCCTGAACCTATCGAGCCGGCTAAACCGCGTCCGGTCGTACGGATTGTACCGCGCCCGGCAGTGACAACATTCAAAACGGTATCGATGTCCGAGAAGAAGGTGGTGCGACCATCGTTGCAGGAAGTGCTGAAGAACGTTGCGTCTGAACGGAAGGCATCGAATGCGGTTGCCGCATTGGTGGCGAAAGAAAAAATGATAAACAAACGGCGAGCGGAAACGATGGAAAACGACGAACAACGGAAGCGGGTAAGATTTTATTTGGTTGGCAATCAATTCTAATTGGTTTCTTTTTATCATATTTTTCAGAATGTAGCATGGCAGCCGATAAAATGTCTGTATGCTTTATTTATTGCTATCAAACACCAATTTTTTGAGATGCACTTAGTTGAAGGATGTACAGGGTGGTAATTAAGTAATTTGTTGTTTACTTAATTAAGTACTACTTGTTTTATATTTAAGTCTCGCATAATGGTATATACGAGTGGAAAAATGGCGAGCTTGACTCTTGTATAGTTTTGTGAAAGTGTGCTAAATTTCGATTTAGATCCCACATTAGTAAATTTACAGTTACAGCCGAATTTGGTGCACTTGCACCGGTATACACCTAACACCGATCTGTCCGAATTGAATATTAGATAGAGAAATGGAAATGGAAAGAGTACACCGGTGGACGGTGATGAATTCTTTTAATTTACATTTCCATTGGCTATTAAAATTCCAGCTTTCCGCTATATTATGGCTACGTTATTGCACAATAGCCGTGCCCACGTGAACCAATATTGCAAGGGAAGATATTGCAAAGAAATCTGGAAGTGGTTCCCACCAGAGGTCTATATTTTACGACTTCTGGGCTCCTTTACCACTGTCGTAAAATATGGTTGTAATTCAGTGGCGTGCCGTCTAACGTGCAGAAGGCGCAGAGCACACCTGAAATAACGACAAAATTGCTAAATCAAATTATTTTAATAACTTTGAATAATTTTACTAATTTATTTAATTATTAATATTATTTTTCTGAAACAACTTTAAGAAAGTTCCAAAAGCTCATCGAAAGTTTTTAATTAAAATATTCGTTTAGTCGGTTAGGCGTTTTTTTTTTATAAATAAAAAAATTAAATAAATATTTGAAAAGTTTGTGTCTTATATTTGCCCACCCCCCCC